>JARBEQ010308377.1:0-16859 GCA_030265355.1 Tritonia tetraquetra
TCTCTCTCTCTCTCTCTCTCTCTCTCTCTCTCTCTCTCTCTCTCTCTCTCTCTCTCTCTCTCTCTCTCTCTTTGTACATATCTTTGCTATATGCTAAAAACATATTTACTGTGTCAAATACCACAATCCGTTCTATGTCTCTTTAATTTTGATTTATTTCTGTAAATTGATTATATTTGAGACAAACAGATGTGAACGCTGACTGAGTCTGCAAGTACTGAGAACCAGATAGATGGAATAAAGAGGACACTAAAAGATGATAAATGTTGGTAACAATATTTCTCCGATTGACATTTTTTCTTCCAGTCCAATATTTTATTCGAGCTCTTTGTTGAAATAAAATCACAAATAGCATTTGATTTCGGCGCGTATTATAAGTTAGCGGGAGAAAGAAACCCTGCCAAACTACACTGCAAACCCACCCACACAACGAGAACAAGACGTCTGGTTCTTGAGGTCGTGTCCTTATTTGGAGTCAAATCTAACTTCTCTCAAAATTGTTATTCTGCCTCTCGTACATTTGTAGTGACAAGTCTTGTATTCTTTATCAAGTTTTCATTTCTACTAGATAAGCGTGCATCAATCAATATGTTTGTTCAAAAAAGAGGTGAGTGAATATTCAGACTTTGCTTTGTCCTCATCGGGGTGTGGCAGGCAACCGCCCATTTCCCCGCCCTCTCCAGATTCAGCAGATTGCTTCCATCCTTTCACTGCTTTTTTGTTTTACCCCAATGTTTTCAATTTACTTTATTTACTGTACTGTTAGATAGACTATCTTAATTCTTTAGATACCTAGATCTTTTAGACTGCAAACAAATAGACTACCACACAACCCTGCCTTGCCTCATGCTCAGTTTTCACTCAAGCTCCCAGTTCCCTTTTTTTACCAGTGTAGGGCCAGCACTATGCTACGAGGCTGGATTTCTGTTGATCAAGATATTAAGCTAAGCAGGTGATTAACCCACTGTGACCTTTGTGGTAGGAATTCATTTTTGGTCCCACCTCTAACTGAATAGGATCAGGGGAGCGGCATTATTAATAGAGTTTATAGTATAGAGTATTTAATAGCGGGCTAGGAAGGTTTTCTCACGAGTTTCAAGGAGAAAAATACCTGACAGTGTAGCTGCTGTGAATCGAACCTGGTACCTTTTGCTTCAGGGGTGAGAACCGTGGATACCTCTACACCACTGGGATCCCTTCACTCGTCGAACTCAATTTGATAAAAAACTGGAATATTGTCCCCCTCCCCCCCAAAAAAGGATAGGAATGATGGAAAAATTGGTCCTTCCCTGATGGACCCTAAAATCTAAGGGAGTGATTATTTACAGCCTCGGGTACAACAATTTTTAGCCAACCCAGGTCAACAGTTCTCGTTGTGCAAGCGGGTCTGTCAACCTGAGGGTCACAGGATCGATCCATGCCCGGGGCCTTTTTTGGTTTGATTTTTTTTTTTTGCTTGGGGAGGGGGGAGGTGTGGGTGATTACATCTCAAAAATGTCTTGTGTCTCAGTCTGTAAAAACATCACAGATGGATTAATTATGAATGAACCCAGAGGAAAAAGTTTGTTCTATTTTTTAATTTTACAATGTTCACTGCAAATTTGCGGGATCTTTATGATGATGATAAAAAAACTGAATACGTAAGTCACCAATCTGGCAATAGATATTTCGCTAACACAAAATGGCATGAAACTTCTACAAATTACAAAAACCGTAACTTCTCAATGCCAACCTCGGGAAAGCCCTAGCCCTAGAGCTACTATCTCATCTCTATTGGCCGAAGAAAACAATCCCAATAATTAGCAGCTAGGATCATGAAAAAATTCTTATATTGCTATTTTTTATGGTACTAATTAATTAGACCTTAGTTTTCTCCAGTCAAAGGTCTGGACCCATCAAGTAATTAAATTCAATTTTAAAGTTGAGGTCTCTAGACGCTTTTGTTGTCATCTTTCCCCTTGGTTAGAATTAATGGCCCCCTAAGTGGTGTCTTGTGGTGTCAATGCTTTCACTTCGTGAGCAGAAAGTACCTAGATCTAGACTAGAGATCTACTGGTTTCAAATCCTGGTGGTGACTTGGGATTTTTTTCCTTTGAAATGTATTGATTTTTATGGCTCTGACCCTGATGATTCCACTATGGAATCAAGTCCTATTGGAACTCCGACCATGTCTGCTTATAAATCTCTAGCAGTTAAGTTAGAGCTATGGTAAGATGTCATTTATCTTCATTTTATTCCTCTTCAAGGCGGCCGCACTGAATCTGTCCATTTTGACAAGATCACTTCTAGAATCCAAAAGTTGTGCTATGGATTGCATCCAGAATTTGTTGTTCCGGTAAGTGTGGTTTAAATTCCTGTGTAAGCTATATAAGTTGTTTTCCTTTAGTGTTCAGATGGAAAAAGAACACATAGATTTGGAAGAATGTAGCGTGGTTACAATTAGTAGAGGCATGTTTTAAACAATTCTCACAGATATAGATTAACACATCATTGCCATCTAGATACCGCAAAATGGTTTTCATACGACGAGTCCTGTGTTCCTAAGTCTCGTGATTAGACAACTAATGTAATGATTGTCCTGTAGTGTCGTGTGTCAACGTGACCTACCTTCTACACACTCATTGTTAACTTAACCATCGCTATTTCTGCACTGTGTTTTCTATTTAGGTCGTATATATCTTATCACCTTATTTATTAAATAGCAGTTGACAGAAGTTTTTTTTTCAATTTTCCAGCCGGCCATCACCCAAAAGGTCATCAGTGGACTCTACCCAGGGGTGACCACCAAGGAGCTCGACAACCTGGCTGCCGAGACAGCTGCTACTATGACTACCAAACATCCAGATTACGCCATTTTAGCAGCACGTATTGCTGTATCCAATCTTCATAAGGAAAGCAAGAAACTGTTCAGTGGTATGAAGCGTTTAATGGTTTGAAATGAACTGCATTTTCCTTTTTTACAATAGTCCAGGGTTGTTTTTTTTGTGGGGATGGGTTCAATACCACCTTTTTTAGTCTTGTCATTCATTGTCCTGCGAGCTGCCCAACTCTTTCATGTTGACCTTGATTCTGTCCATCCATCTCCGCTTTAAGTGTTCCTCTCTTTCTCCAGAACTCTTTTCCAAACATAATCTTCTTCTCTTGAAGGGTTCAACACCGTTTTATTTTATTCTGAACAAAATTTTCATCCCCAGATGTAATGACTGATCTCTATGAATGGGTTAATCCGAAAAATGGAACACATTCACCCATGATCTCAAAAGAGACTCATGATATCATCATGAAAAATGCTGAAGTAAGTTCTTTGAGTTGTTACTTTATTAATATTTTTAGAATGTGTGTTCTTTGGTGGGTTATTTGTTGTTTTTAAAAAAGTATGTTAGTGTTAGCATTGAATGATTTCTGTTGTTATTAACAGATGAAAAATTTTGACAGATGTTTTTTCCTTCCTTCCACTCAACTTTGTTTTTTTTCTCTCTTTTTTTCATCAGCGACTGAATTCAGCAATCATTTATGACAGGGACTACACCTATAACTACTTTGGTTTCAAGGTACGTCTTCTTTTGTCTGAAAGCTTCTAATTCATATCATGCAATATATGTTTCATTTCATTTTTTAAAAGGGTTGCCTTCAATGTGGCTTGACCTTTCAATTGGCTCTCTACAGGGGAAACCTGTCCCCAGTATTTAAAGCTAGAACTGGTGCCGAAATTGGATAATTGTGGGAAAGGATCTAATTAGAAAATTCCAAATTTACTTATATTCTCATTGGATATCTATATGACTTTCATACTTTTGTGAACTTGTGCTGCTTTTTTCACCAACCAGGTTTTAAAATTTTAATAACAATTACAATTTGAATCATTTCAGACTTTGGAAAGATCCTACCTCTTGAAAATTGATGGGAAAGGTTAGTTGCTTGTTTCAGTTTTTACGTTTATACAAATATAGCAGGGACTGCAAAGGCTGTGGAGCGTAAGTAGGGATATATATATATGATAGATTTACTACATAACATTTTTTTAGGATGGTTTTTTGAAAAAAAATAAAAAATTTGAGACTCAGGGTTGCCGATCATCCGTAATTTTAGTCGGGTCCGTAAATCTTCCGTAAGGCGTATATTAAGAGCAGATTGCAATTAATTTACATACCTTATATTAAAATGGAAAGTTTTACGCATGTTTTCATCATCTATTAGATTTAAGTTAAATCTACTATTTTGATTAGGTAGGGGATGTAACTTGTGCCAGTGTTTGTCTTCGCGAAAAGTTCAGTAAAAAAAAAAATAATTTTCAATTGACATCCCTGGAGACTGATATCTAGATGTTTTGTCTTACAGTTGCTGAAAGACCTCAACAAATGTTGATGCGAGTTTCTGTCGGCATCCACAAGGAGGATATTGATGCTGCAATTGAGGTGAGACTTTACTTGATGCAGCGTTTAAATTACATCGTAGAATGAAATCACAGGATCATATATAATCAGATTAGAACTATAACTATAAACTATACTAATGTTACATGCACTCATTTTTAAATCTTGGACAAACTTTTTTTTTTACGGGGAAAATCTGTTAAATAATTTTCTGTCTATATATTTTGGTGTCGTAACGTAGCGGTAACACATTTTTATTTGCTTTGGACTTTGACCCTGTGGATTCCATATATGAAAGTTCTTTTGGAGAGATATAAATATATTTTAAATCGCAGGTTCTGCCTTTGATGACCTATGGTAGAGAGGATTGCCAAGGGCGTCCCAACTGTCTTTTTTTACAATGTATTTCCATTTCATTTCAGACTTACAACTTGTTGTCTGAAAAATGGTTTACCCATGCTTCCCCCACACTGTTCAATGCTGGAACCAACCGACCTCAGCTGTCAAGGTATGGATACATTATATTTAATGCTTGGAGAGATATATATTTTTGAAGGGGCTATCCTGTCATTTTTCTGTGGTCTTGTCCTGTTTATAATTTAGATAGGATTGGCGTGCCATCTGCAATAGTAGTTTGCTTTTTTATGTCTGACGAATTTGCTTTAACCCTAACAGTACTTCGTGTCTTATAGTCCTAAAAGTACTATGTGGGGTAACTGAGTGACCCCATCCCAAATATTTGTTTCAAAAGTCAAATAAATTTCATTCAAAACTTCATTCAATTGTTGCTTTAGAGCCCCGATCTTGAAAAAATCATGCGTATGTTATGGGGTGATAAAGTTACCACCGAAGTACTGTTAGGGTTAAAAGAAACAGTTTGTCCTGTGCTGCATTTCCTCAATACATGTAACATTGCAAACCATTACATTTTTCCTGATGCTTATTTGACAGCTGTTTCCTGTTGACCATGGACTCTGACAGCATTGAGGGGATCTATGACACACTCAAGACCTGTTCTCTCATTTCCAAGAGTGCTGGAGGCATTGGTGTCAACATTCACTGTATTCGAAGCACTGGCAGCTATATCGCAGGGGTATGGTTGACTTTAGATGAAATGTGTGGTGGTCTGACAAAAGGTGCCACATGGTGAAAAAAATGTTTTTCCATCTGATTTCGATAGCGCAATCCTTCCCGAAATGCAGTTAAAATTTTCAAGATATCTCGATTAGTTACAAGCATGTATGTACACCACACCGCGATAATGAAAAACTGAGAAAATTGCATTTAAAGTTAAATCTTTTATTCAGAATGAAATAAGTTGATGTATGTGCATATTTCAAAATGAAACAACAGATTTAGTGTCCTTGGCTAGTCGAAGGCTTCATTGCTGTGATGGTGTAATCTTCAATTTTGCTGTCATCACTTGTGATGATAGAATCTTGATGATAAGTGCAGACATTATCTTCTATCAGTTAAATGTCAATATTCGACCCAAGATCACTTAGATTTAAGGATCTGATGTCGTTCAAATTCCTCGCTATTCTTTCACTTGCTTGGCAATCGAAGCGGCCATGTTTATTAACGAAATAACTGAGGGACAAATGAATGCATATAAAATATATTTTTTCTCAGCTTCATTGGACACATAATATTGATTTACATCAAAAAGGCGTTAGAAAACTATCTGATTACATTTTTTGCTTAGTTTTGTGGGATTCGGGGGTTTGGAACTTATAAAATGACGGACTACATTGTTACCGTTACAATATAATTTAAACTAAGATGCACAGCAAGTCTATCATTTGATTTTGTGGGTTGACACAGCTTAGCTAAAGAAATTTGAGAATTCTAGTTTCGATTGACTTGAGAAAAAAATTAAATTAAAATATTTCTAGGCTTTACTTTGTCAATTAGATCGTCAATGAATAAAAGCACAAAATGTAAAAATTGACATGCAATCAATTTTATTCGCGTTCTCTAGCTTTTCTTGAAACTAGCTTGCGCGACATCCGGCACCTTTGTCAGACCACAATTTCAATTGGGATTGGAATAGGAAATGTAAAATGGGGACCTTCGGAAGTTATGAACCAAATGGTAAAATAATAAGTGAAAATGTGAAAACTTTCAAAGGACAAAAGGGATGTATGTTGTTTTTCACTGAGGAAGGGTATTGGCCCGGAACATTTTTTTAATGTCCCCGTCTGTGGAGCTTTGGAATTTTTTTACACTCCACACATTGATCACCCTTTCTGTATCTTCCCATTATCTTTTACTTTTAATCAATATAGTCTAGTCTATCTTCACTGCTGGTAGTGTCTCCTTGCAGTCTGGTATAGCCATATCATTAAAATTGATTTGCTTCACCCTATAAAACGAATAATAATTAGAATTAATGCAAAGTGCCACAAATGACATGCCAACAGTGGGATTGAACCCAGGCCTGACTGCCTCATCACCCTTTTGGAGCAATGAGGTAACCACACAACCAAATGAGCTTTTCACACCCCCAAAAAAGCTTCATAAATTAGCACTTGATCCATTTTGTTATTGCTCTTGTTACCTAATTTTCTTTTTGTTTTTTCTCTTGCAGACAAATGGTATGTCCAATGGCATTGTTCCCATGCTGCGTGTGTACAATGCAACAGCCAGATATGTAGATCAAGGCGGAAATAAGGTATGCATGTACAGTGCACAGACCTGCCAACCTGTACGATTTCGTGTATTCTAGTATGATTTTTAAACAAAATTACCAAATGTATTGCTCTTTTAATCGGTAAGTAGAGAAACATGGGTCATGCGGAGTCCTGGAATTTAAGGAGTCCTTGAAAAGTCCTGGAATTTGATTGTTTTGGAAGAAAGTCCTTGAATTTTGACAAAAGTCCTGGAATTTGGAGAATTTCATGTGTGTCTCTGTGTATATATATCATTTATTTTAAAAATGTGAGAATCATGAGATTTTTTTCTCCGCGAAAGTCTCTAAAATAGTCCTGGAAAAACTTGGAAAAGTCCTGGAAATTTTTTTCAGGATTAGTGCATGACCCCTGACTAAAAGGAACGGTGTATTACTTATTTACGCATTCATTCTACTTTAGTATAATTGTATCGATGCTCAGATCATTTACAATACCATTTTTGTTCAGCAACCGATACTATCTTTTTAACAGTATTCTGTGAGTTCTTTTGAAAAGAATCTAATTCCGTGACAGAACTCACAGGTTTTGCTCAGTCTCTAATGTCCACTGTTCGTTTACGCTCTATTTAGTGCCAAGATCGCGATCTGCCTTTTACCATCGAAAACTAGTATTTTAGAATGAATCTGTCATTTGATCACTCGTTCAGACGGCAATGATTTTAAAACACGCTTTCTAGTCGACAGGAGTTCTTTACCGATCTAGTTCATCTGACCACTGATGAGAGAGTAAATTATAAGAGTTTTATTTAGAAATCGTCTTTATTATCTCATTACTCAGCGATTTGGGGTGTGGTTATGACTTTGGATTTTTGGGGTTTACTGTTTGATCATTTTTTTAGAGACGTTTTTGTGTCTCAAAATGGCCAAAAACTTGTCCCCGTTTTTATAGTTTATGGTTTTTATATAACACTTTATTTTGGAAGAAAACTGCCCTTTCTATGATGGCGACTAATTATTTTTTAAAAATTTAATATTTTTTATTGGTCATGAGACGCCATAATTATTGCTGTCGGTTGTGACAATTTGTCCCGTTTTAGACCCATCAATTTCAGCTTCTAATAATATGTTCTGGATGTTTTAAGTAATTAATAAGCTTGTCAGTTAGTCACAGAGAATTAGTGGTATAATCCAAAGAGAGGGGAACGCAGTGGCACAGAGGTACGGTTCTTGCCTCTGAAGCGAAAGGTATATGGTTCGATTCCCGGCAGCGTCTGATATTTTTCTCCTTGAAACTTGGTGAAAACATATATGCCACTCCCCTGATCCTTTTCAGGTAGGTGAACATATATGCCACTCCCCTGATCCTATTCAGGTAGGTGGGATCAAGAACCTAATCCTATCGGAGACGGACGATAAACTTGGAGGTCCCGTGTGTATGTTGCACATGTTAAAGAACCCTTGGCAGTTAAAAATCGATGAGAGTAGGCTGTTGATTCCTACCTTGTCACGTATGACCATCACCCCTCCCTGAAAAGATAACACTTAGTTTGAAGTTTATTTGTAAAGTCCTACATGGATTCTTGGAGTGTATGTCAAATTAATAGGGAAGAAATTGGATACAAGATGTTGAGATGCTGATTAGTCAATTTTGTCCACCCCTCAAAAAGTGTCGCAACCGTCATTTTTCCACCACATAACACTTAAAGTGTTTCTTTTTTTAGTGTGTAAAGACTCAAAACACTTCAAAATTGCATCCAAGAAGGAATTATTATTTTCCTATATTTTTTGTTTGCATCTTTTTCCCCTTTCACAGAGGCCTGGTGCTTTTGCTATATATCTGGAGCCATGGCATGCCGATGTCTTTGATTTCCTTGACCTGAAAAAGAACACCGGAAAAGAGGAGCAGAGAGCAAGAGATTTATTTTATGCCCTTTGGATTCCTGATTTGTTCATGAAGAGGGTTGAGGAGAAAGGAGAATGGACTCTGATGTGTCCCAACGAATGCCCTGGTCTGGCAGACGTCTGGGGAGAAAAATTTGAGGAACTGTATACAAAGTAAGTTGTGCATTGTCCTTATAAGAGAGGATGTGTGTGTGTTATTCTCTAACTATTATGAGAGCGCTTTGAGGAGTCTTGAATTTGTTTTATATACGGGGGCCTCGTGGTGTAGTGCGCTTTTGCTGAAGGTACTGGGTTCGAATCTGTGTGGCGATGTTGGGATTTTTTTCCTTTTTAACTTTCTTGAGTTTTATGGCTCTGACCCTGATGATTCCAATGGAATCAAGTCCTGTCGGAGATTGACTATAATTCAGAGGTCCTGCCTTTGATATGACTGATGACCAAGAGTGTTGCCAAGGGTGTAAAACTAAGAACGTTTTATATTTGGAATCAGATACATTGACTCTTTCCAACCTTTTATATTATATACTGCCATTTGAATTTTTAATAACTTTTTTTAGAAATGCGTGTCAGTGGTACTTTCTAAATGGTCTTCTATACCATCTGCTTGCGATGACTCATTTTTTCCCCGTCTTATCGACACATGAAGACAAAAAGCTATATTTAGCCAATCTTGTCTGAATCAGATGTTTATGCTATAGAATATAGTGTTGACAGATTTCGTGCTATACTTATGCTTATGGTTGTAATAATAAATAATGGAATTATTAAACCTGTTACATGTTTGTCTTTATACACAGTTTAAATTTGAATGAATCACTCTTGGGGATTTGTGTGAAGTTCTACAGAAGATCTCCTGATTTGTTTTGTTTTTATGACAGGTTGGAATGCGTTAAGAAGCTTAAAATTAAATTTTTATAAATCTTTTTCCTAACACTTGGAAATATTGATTCTGTCTGAAGGTATGAGAGAGAAGGCAAAGGAAAAAAGACCATTCAAGCCCAGAAACTGTGGTATGCCATCATTGAATCACAGACTGAGACAGGAACACCATACATGTTGTACAAGGATAGCTGCAATCGCAAATCAAATCAACAGAACTTGGGTACCATCAAGTGTTCTAATCTGTGTACGGAAATTGTGGAGTACAGTGCCCCAGATGAGGTAAAATGCATTTTGCTTTTGTGTGTTGGGAATGGGGGGAGGGTCTACTATTGAGAAACATTTTAGCCAATATTGTCTGAATCAGATGGTTAACAAAATAGAGTAATGTGATGCTTAAATAACATGGCAAGGTACTCTGATAATTGTAACTTTCATAAAGATTTTCTACTGGTTTTAAATGTGTCTACAATTTGTCAAGTCTGACATTTGAAAAATATTTGTTATCTCTATGCTTAGAAAATTCCGGTCATCTCCAAACCTTTTTTGTTTGTTTGAATTTTCAGGAAATGTTTCCGTTTTATGTTATTGTTCATTTGAATTGGATTACTTTTTAGGTTTAAGGGGTGCCATTTTTCTTGCTTAAAAAAAATTCTGATTTAAGATCATGGAGGCAGATTTTCAATATATTGTGTTATTTTAGGATAAGCTAAACGAGTCGTGGCAAAGAGGCATTGTTTAACCATGTGAAAATACCCATTCGAGGAAAGGGGACCAACAATAGACAATGTAATACTGCCCGGGCATCCCTAGCATGTTTGAAAATAATACCATCTTTGATTATGATGACTATTTTCTCCCCGTCTTATCGACAAATGAAGACAACAGCTACATTTAGCCAATCTTGTCTGAATCAAAGATAGTTGACAATCAACATTTAACAAATTTAGATTGCGTACCTATATAAGATGTGGTTTGGGTCTGTAGACCTGTCAGATCTTGTTTTTATATTGATCATATTATATCATCATATGGTGTGTTTTTTAATTATACGTTTGAGGAAAACTTACTTCAATGGAGAACTTAAATCTGTTTTACTATGGTGCAGACGGGGATTAGTTGGACCTTTCAGTCAGATTTTTTCATTTAGAAATTTAATGAACTGGAATTGCAGTAGTTATTGATCCACTAAAAGTCAAGGAGGGTTTACATTTTCAAAATGATCTTCTGCTTGTCTTGACTTACTGTTTCCCCTTCTTATCGACACATGAAGACTAAAAGCTAGATTTTAGCCAATATTGTCTGAATCAGATGGTCAACAAAATATTGTAATGTGATGCTTAAATAGCATGGCAAGGTGCTCTGATAATTGTAACTTTCATATTTTCCACTGTCAACAATTTGGTAAAGTATCATTTGAACTCCTTTTGTTTGGTTAGATATTCCGTAAATGTTTAATTGAGCTTTCGGTTTTGTGTTATCTGTTCATTTGAATTGGATTAATGCATTATAATTTATTTTATTCAATCCAGGTGGCTGTCTGCAACTTGGCATCAATTGCACTTAACATGTATGTACGGCCAGACAAAACGTTTGACTATGAGAGGTTGCAGTATGTTACCAAAGTTGCCACAAGAAACCTCAACAAAATTATTGACATCAACTACTACCCTGTTCCTGAGGTTCGTTTATAATAATTGGTACTCTCTTCCTTGATTCTTTTTGAAATGACCGCCCCTGTAGTTTCATGATTCTATGATTTCTATTCCTGACCTGATGATTGCAATGGGGATGAACTGATTAATATATTGTTCTGTTACTCTTAGCCCCGATAATTTCATGTTTTTTTTAGCTTTGATTATATTTACTTTCATTCTTTCTTTCTTCCCTTAGTCTGTATGATCGAGGGTCACCAAAGAGGATCTCAGTTTTTCTCTTTTCGTTTCACTGTGTCACTTTTCTCAGTGTGTCCCTGGGTCTCATGTCTGTCCATTTCCTGATGTTCTCCTACCACCTCTTCCTTGGATAGTACTCTGTAGGATTGTCTTTGCAAGTTTTTTAAATGTTATTAATTTCTCCATACCATACTTCCATTGACAGGCCAGAAAATCCAACATGCGTCACAGGCCCATTGGACTCGGCGTGCAGGGGTTGGCAGATGCCTTCATCCTCATGCGCTATCCGTTCGATAGTCCTGAGGCAAAGGATCTAAACAAGAAGATTTTTGAGACCATCTATTTTGCTGCTCTTGATGCAAGCTGTGAACTTGCTGAAAAGCTAGGACCTTATGAGACATACGAGGGTTCTCCAGTTAGCAAAGGGATCCTGCAGCATGACATGTGGAATGCTCAAACTGTAAGGTTTTTCTTGATATTGCACTCTTTATAAAATCATCCAGCCTATATTGTTTTATCATTAGTTTCCATTTTTTCTTTTTATCTCTTAACCCTTTGCTACTCACAACCTTTCTTAATTTGCGGGGGGTTTTTGCCTCACTAAAAGGGGCATAACTCCGTTTAAAAAAATATGATTGTTCCTTAAAAAAATAATGAAACATGATATTTAAATGAAATAACAATTAGAAGGAAGAGAAACAATAAGCCACTCGCATTATTTTTTTCCTACATTTTTATCATTTATTCCCTCATTTTCATAATCAAACTGGTTCGGAAACCATTGTAAAATGTAAACAGCTTGGACGTTTATTTTAGTTTTTATAGCTTTGACATTGTTTTCTAGTTAGTCTGGGTTGTGGTTGTTGATGGCATTGTTTTCTCTCTCTTTCTCTATAGACCACAGATCTTGACTGGACAGGCCTAAGACAGCGCATTGCTAAATTTGGAATCCGTAACAGCCTTCTTTTGGCTCCCATGCCCACAGCGTCAACAGCTCAAATTTTGGGGAATAATGAATCTATTGAAGCATACACCAACAACATTTACACACGAAGAGTACTCTCTGGCGAGTTTCAAATTGTGAATCATCACTTGTTGAAAGGTAAGGTTAAGTGTGTCTTTATATAGTTAATATTAGTGTACGGGTACAGTGGACTGGTCACCTCCTTGCTTTATATACCTGATCCAAAGTTTTTCCAGCTCTTTGTTCAGCAATGCCTGACGTAGAGCTGGCCGCATCACCGCTTATTTTATACGTAGTTTTAGTCTGAGAATTTGAAGAAGTAAACGGTTGTTTTTTTTGTCTAGTTAATAACTGAAGGGGACCTTTTTGATTATTTTCTCAGTGTCTCACAGCATTTTATGCATTACTTTGTGAGATGGTGGTGTAAACCATTGTCTCAACATGTTAAGATATACCTACATTTATATACTGTCCTGTCCTTGTCGTTTTTGAATTCCAAAATGGCCTGTTTTCATTAGTTTTCCAAAAAATAATCCTGTTTTTTTTCATTTAGTCTTTTCCTGTTTTTACTTTAATTTGGGTATGCATTTTAAATGTATTATGATTGTTATTCTCCTCGACACTTCCGTGTAGTCATTTACTGTGCTATTCATGAATCATGCGCTATAGAAATGCTATGTATTATTATTATTATAATTGTTATTCTCTCCAGATTTGACAGATCTGGGTTTATGGAATGAAAATTTGAAAAATCAGATGATTGCAGCTGGTGGTTCCATCCAAGGAATTGCTCAAATTCCTGATGACTTGAAAGCCCTCTATAAAACTATCTGGGAAATCAAACAAAAGGTCAGTGTTCCACAGAATGTCTTGAGTGATTTATTTTTGTGTTCTCTCTTTTGTTCAATTAATTTCAAGTGTTTTCTGTATTTGTGAACAGCAGGTATTCTTTATTCTTGGATTTGTTTTTAATGACTTGTCGGAGACACAGTAAGGAACAAAAGTAGTGACAGTTCAAAGAGCTCACGTCGTGCTGACGAGCATGGAAACAATGGCGTGTTGGAAGTTACACAGTGCTACTACTACTACTACCACCACCATAAATGATTAAAGAGATACATCAATTATCTGTATCATAGCTGCCAACGATTACGATTTGACCTCCAGAAGAAAAAAAGATAAAGATTTGAATTTTAGAGTAAAATCGAGCTGAGACCAGATTGGAGGTGAATTCACTTATCCGACGACATGCTCACTTTTTCTACACTTTTAACGGGGACAGACAATGTCGTACTGGCAGGAGACTATTTAGGTTAGGCATTTTTTTATCTTGGAAGTTGAAGGAACCCTGTAGAGATTGTATCCCTCAACACTGCAGAAATGGGTTCCCGTGGATGAATGAATGGATCACATGTGTAAAAACCTGAGACTGCAAGGGTCCCCATGGATCATGCAAACCTAAGGTGGAGGTCCCAGCCAGTTCAAAGAGTTTAAACAGACATGCCAACTCTTGTTTTTTAAAGGAATATTCCTGTTTTTAGTCATTTCAAAAATCGGCAAATTTTGTTTCCACTGTTGACAAATAATTCTGGGGTTTTTTTTTTCACAATATTTTTCTTCTTTCTCTCTATTATCATTTTTCTATATAATTTTTTGTCACAAGAGCCATGGTGTGGGAACAGTAAGTATAAAGTCAATCCTTTTTATTCCACAGGTCGTATTGGAAATGGCTGCTGATAGAGGTGCTTTCATTGACCAAAGCCAGTCTCTCAATATCCATATTGCTGCCCCTAATTATGGAAAATTGTCCAGTATGCACTTTTATGCCTGGAAATTGGTAAGCATGCTTCTAAGTCATTGCACTTTATAAGTTTATTTGCATTATTTGCAGAGTTTAGGACAAAATTATTCTCTTGAATAGATAGGTTGACAAATGCATTCTGTGACAAAGCATTTTCTTCAAACCCCAACACATCCTAACCACAGGCCTGTTATAAAGTTGATTGGGAACATTAACACATGTACTATGTTCCAAAGTTCCCAATTTTTAATCTTAAAAAGATTTTGTCCTGTTTTTCTGTTTTTTTGATAAATGTTATTTTAGATTTCGTTATGGTGGTGTAAATACTTTGAATAGGTACTGTGAATACAACAGCCTTGGTGGATACAGCAAGAGCTCGCCTAACTACAACAATGGGACATTTTTTTAATGAAGTGACTATTTTCCCGAACACTTAGTTGGCATATGCATGCGCAGTCATGCCAAAACAGGTCTTATTTCCTTTTTTTCACTCGGGAGTATGTTCCATTTTTAGGGTTCAGGGACATGGAACAAGTGACTCTGCATGCAAAATTTTAGTGCCGCCATAAAAGATAGCCGGGGTGTAGACTACACTTCTTGGAATAGGGGCACAGGTGGAGTAGACGAGTGTTCGGGAAAATATGGTCTGCGTTATTTCTCTGAGTGTTCGGGAAAATATGGCCGGCCTTTTTTTAATCCTTTTTTTTTTGCTGAAAAGTATATTGAAATGCCTGTTTAGAACATGATCACATTTTGTCCAACTCGCTGCAATGGAACATTTCGACTCCGATACTTTAAATTTATTCCTCCATGCACATCCACTGAAACTTATTCTGTGCCAGATTACACGTGTGATGTGATCAAAGGATGGTCAAGACATCTTGTCCTGACCATAGACATACTTGTATTATGTCTGTGGCCGTGAAGAGGTTGGGGGAAAGAAAGATGTATGTAGACTTGTACATTGCACATATGAATGATTTTTACTTTCACTGTATCCCTTTGGTGCATGTTTACACAACAGGACTCGCTTACAATGTGCAACAGGATTTGAGCCATAGTCCCGTCAATCCCGTTGTAACAAGAGTTCCACTGTATTATAATATTCTATGAAGTTAGAATCATAAACAGCTGTAATGCTTTTAGGTTTTTACACCCTTAGCATATCAAAAGTGTGACCTCCGATTTTCAGTCCGTCTCCAATAGGACTTGATTCCAGTAAGGTATCCACAGACAGATCAGAGAAAAAAAATCCCCACATCACTGCCTGAATTTGAACTCAGTAGGGGGCCTACCTGTTATGTATGAAAACTCCCTGTAATGCATTACAGATAGCTGATTTAAAAAAAAAAAAAAATTTCAAAAATTGTTTTCCAGTCAATAAACTATTTCTCATCTCTAAACACAGGGTTTGAAAACAGGCATGTATTATTTGCGCACCAAACCTGCAGCTCAAGCCATTCAGTTCACCGTAGACAAAACACGTCTGGCCGAATCAAACAAAGCCAATACAGCCAAGCCTATCGCCAAAACCACCACCAAGGCCGCAGTCAACCAGGAAGAGCTGGCTGATGAAGACAAAGAGAATGAGATCAATATGAATATGGCTGCTCTTTCATGTTCCTTGGCTAACAAAGATGATTGCATGATGTGTGGATCTTAAAACACTCAAACATCATCCGCTGTGTCCTTCAGCTCCAAAAGTTTGAAATTAAACTTTTCATATGATGGGACAGATTGACAACAAAATAGTATTTTCACGGCTTGACATCAGTCATGCTTAGTGTAATTATTATTCCTCAGTTTTCATGTTGTGGTGTAGAATTGATTTGGCACATTAACATTTCTAAGATTATGGATTGCCATGTGTTTATACTATACTTAATTATGTGAAACTGTATGCTATTGATTTCTTGAATCATGTGAATCGTGAAAACTCCAGAGATATAGGACACCTGTACCTTTTTATTGCCAGAGATCAGCACATTCTTATAAATTCATATATTTGTCTCTCATTTCATTCACTTGATAAATCGTGGTTGGTTGGCGGGACCCCTTCTGCATCAAACAAACATCACCTGATAAATCATGCAATGTATTATATATGAATATGTTTAGTCATCCGTCACCTCTTAACTTCAGAAATCAGTCACTTTTGTTATTTTATTTTATTGTCTAGTGATTTAACTGTCATTTCTGAACGTAGATATTACTTTTATTTTATTGTTGCATAATTCCAATTCGTAACAATTTGTTGTGATTTATAGGCTGTGTACCTTTTTAGTGAATAGAGATCTTAAAGCTATACCCCTCACCTATTGTCCCCGCTCCCATGAAGCTTTCTGTTCTTGTCCTGGAATGAGATGATCTGGTTTTGCTTGGGGTTTGGGTCTCTTGCCGGGTGGAAATATTC
>JARBEQ010308488.1:874-16859 GCA_030265355.1 Tritonia tetraquetra
AGAAAGACGGTGATCATATGGTGGGACCTGAGGTTTTTCAGGACTGAAAGGGAAGGGTTGCATAAGACGAGAGAAAATTGTTGTTGAGTGGTTTGGTGCACTTTTAGTACAGAACAGAACGATCTATTATTTAGTGTATGCATACAGGGGAAATAACTCATGATATAGAAAATAGTGCTTATTATAAGATGATAGATTTATGACTCTTTAAATTTTTATTTCCCTTCAGGACACTCCATCCCGCCACAAGTGACGTCAGACAATTAATCATGAAATGTCCATACAACTGTTGTTCCTTGATCACTGTCACATGCCTGTCCTGTATGGAATCTTGTAAGTTGGAATTGGGGACTTTATGGCACTGTAATGACCTGTTGGAAAGCGTCCTATTATTACCAAAAAAAGGTTTTTTTAAAATGAGGACTTTGAATATGTAACAAATGCATATTATGTATATGTTTGTGAGTGTTTGTTTAGTATTATGTGTATATGACTGCTTTTAACAAAGTGAAAGATAAGTTGGAGAATTTACTGTCAGGATAGAAACATAAAGTCATTGTAGGGTCATTATTATATCTAGAAAATGTCTGTTCTATGAACGGGATTAGCATTGAAGAGGCAGTGGACTGTATTCAACTATTTGTGGTGGTGGTTGTGATATTTCAAATTTATCTGTGCCAGTTTGACAACAAAATCTTCTCTTTTTACAATCTAATGATTATGTTAAAGTATGTGCACACTTATGAATGCGCTCCACATTAATGCGCACTGATAGTAGTTATTCTGTATAAAACACACGATCTTGTTCTGAAAACAGGCAGTCTGAAGGGTACCTTTCGAATTTTACATTATGATAAGCAACAAATTATGTAGAGCTTTCAGCACTATTATATTATCATATGAAAAAAATTCCCACGCTGCCCCACCAGGATTCCATTTCAGGACACTTTGCATACATGGTGAATTTGTTACCATTACTCTACACCCCCCCCCCCCCCTCCCCATTAGCCTTTCTACTACTTTTAACTTAAAAGTGCATTAACCACTTTTTATGTCACACAGTTTTTCACTCTTCATCCCTTTGAGTACCACCTGTTTTTGTAGGAAAACCCTGAATATAACCCTTGTCAGAATGAATTTCATATGGGCTAAACGAGAGATGACCAAATAAAACTTACCAAATCAAGCATCCTAATCACATTTCTTTCAAAACCATTTGAAGAATCAGCACTCTTTCTCTCTTCATCAATTTGGCATGTTATTTTCATAAAATGACATATTTTTGATTGTGTGTTTCAATGTAAATAAAGTAAAAAAATTGTTAAACAACAAATATTTGCCTTTACAAAATCAAACAGCCACCTGACGATGTTTTGAATTTAGGGAATTAACTCAATAATAGTTAGCACTTCGTAAATATCTGTATTCACTTGCAATTGTGCTCCTAGTATGATTTCGCTTCTGGTCGAAGTTGGCACTGGAAGACACTGTTGCAAAATTTCGACCATAATCGAAAATGGCTTAAAAAGTGTTAATAGTTTTATGGGGAAATACTGCACAGTTAAGATTTGGTAGAATGTAATGAGATGTTGTTTTTGATGTGTGTAGTAAATGAGTAATTATTTTTATTGAACAATGTTATTGATAACTTTTTATTCATTCTTTTATTTTATTTCCTTTTTCTTTCCTTAGTGTTGATGGCAGGATGTGCCATGTGTACCTACAAAAAGGCAAAGAGTTCTGATAGATGTGTAAACAACTGGTGTGTCACCTTTGCTAACACAGCAAATGACTGTGAGACCCCCAAATATGTTGTTTGCAGATGCATTGATAGGTATGTATGTATGTGTTTGTTTGATTACTTCCTTTATATAACAATATACTTATAACTCCCTGGGATAGTGATGGGCATTACTCGCTTCCCAATTACTCTGTGAATCAGTAGCAGTTATTAGGAATCGTATTACTCGAGTACTCAGTCAATACCTACTACTTTAATAAACACTGAATACTGAACACCGAACCCCTATTACAGTAGTCTAGTAGTTCGTCGGGAATACATTACACCACATTGGAAAGAGAAGGGGGAGCTGTCAGTGGACAGTAATCATCACCACATGTGCGGTGGTGAAGTTATCAAAACAAAAGGCATATTTTGGATTCTTTTCTCGTCCTTTGCTCTCTAAGTTCTCAAAGGCCTGTCTTTCTATCTTTTACCTTGCTGGTTTCAAGACAATGCAATGTTTCTCGAGTGGCAAAAGAAATAGACTTTTACCGTTGCCATCCCTTGAATACGGCAAAACAGTGTTTTTTTTACTTCAGTCTCATGTGACCTACAGGCCACCTATGTGCTGACTTAGAGGATCCTAGTAGACAACCATATTTGGCCAAACCTCAGAATCAGAAAAGTTATTGATAAAAAGTTTAGGACAGATAAGTGATTTTGGCTACTGCTGCCATAACTGTTAACAGCTATGGAAAAATATCCCCATCATTCTTGAGTCCACCCCTCACCTAAAACAAACAAGTGGAAAATGTATCTCTATGGTCAGAACTATACACACTGTGGGTGTGGAGCTGCTAAAGGAATTTATTTTTAATTTTTTAAAAGATAGATCTTTATAGACAGATAAAATGATCCACACGAAAGCCATAATAATGCTGAAGATGAAATAATTGGAACAAAATGGATATGATCATATGAGTAAATTGTAGAGCTTGGAACTGTTTTAAAATGATAGAATTGAAAATACAGTATGTCAAGATTTAGAGATGTGAAAGTAATAGAATATATTTTTATTTTTCTTTGGACAGAACAAATGACAATTATGGTGGAGAGTTCAAGATGATGAGCAAATCACCAATGCATTCGAAGTTGTCAGCATCAGCAGGAAGAACTAGTGTCTCTCAGCAGTCTCTTTATTCAGACATCTACCATAGGGAAAAACGTCTTGGTGAAAAGACATTGAATATTGATAATCATTGTAAACTATCATTCATGAAAGAAGATGAAATGCTCCGTCTGTTCCACGAAACCTCACGATTTCACAAGTATGATAATACAGAAGTCCTCTTCCAATGCAGTCATGGAAATCGAGAAATATTTGGTGAAAGTGATCAAAGTAGACTGCAGCAAGGCACTTTTGAAATGAATGGTTTGATGACTAAAACAAGAAATCACGAGGAAAAAGTATGCAGTTCCCATCCTATTCCCATTCAGGAAGGTCAGCATTTTCACCAAGCGACAAACTTTTTGTTCCCTAATGCACCAGATGCTTGTCACAAAGACTTTGCCGGCAGCACAGTCCTCAAGAATCAAGTATTCCCTGTAGAAACCAAATCTAATGGGATACTGTGTGATGATGATATAATACAACATATTCAATCTCTTCCAAATTCTTTGTCTTCGCCATCAATGGCTGTTAGTCCTTCTACATTTCCACAACAGTCTTCAACCTGTGTGCATTCATCGGTGCATGGTGGAAACCAGGCTTCAAAGCCTATGAGTACATCTATCGATTTATTTGAGTGGCATAAAAAAATGGCAGACTCCCAGTCTTCCTTTAGATTTATGAATGAAGAGAGTGAGAGTGATGGCATGTGCCAATCATCGCCGGTAATTTCGTTTCAAATTCCTGCTGTGTGCCAAAATGAAACCAATCAATACAAATATTTGAAATGCTCATCACAGTTTTTGGAAGATGGCAATGTTCATTCCAATTCAAAACCTGGACAGTCAGGTGAGTTGAGTGAGATAAAGCAAAACCATCACTGGCCTACGTTACAAATTCATAATTCACCTCATGAAGCAAACAATCAACCTGAATACTCCTATCCGTCACTGTCAAGCCGAGAAAATGGAAATCAAAACATTCAGCCTTTGATATGTCCACCAAATGTTAATATGGAAGGTCTTGAAGAACTCGACTTTACCTCAGAGTTTCCTTTCCCTGGCAGTGATGTGGTCATGCCAGTTGAAAATGGTCTTGAATGTGTGAATGATTTGGTGCTCAATAGTTCTAGTTCAAATATGGTGGATTTGAATCCTGTCAATGATTCTATCCAAATGGAAGGAAGTTTAGACCCGTTTACAGCTCCTTCCTCTAATGATTTTACAGATCAACTCGATGGACAAAATTTTGAACCTTTTGACCCTTTCTTAAGTTTTTCTTCTTCAGACTTTACCCCATCCTCAATTAGTATCAGCAACAGTATCCCCTCTTCAGCTGATAGAAATACAAAAGTTAACGAGTGTTCAAATGGATATCTCATCAAACTGGATGGTGTTGTCCCACAGAACAAAAACCCTTTTAAAAATCATTCAGAAACTATTCACCACCAACCTACTTCACCACAGAACTGTTATTCTACTCTTCTGGAATTATTTAGCCCTTCTACAGGAAAGAAAAACCAAAGCAAATCTTCTTTATTAAGAACACTTCTCAAGAAAGATGAAATTGAAGAGCAAATGGCATCTGTTATAGAATGGAAGCAGCAGCCATTCCAACAGTCAGGGTTATCACAAAATCATCCTTCTGACTTTTTTCATGACTCAAAGAGTACCTTCCAAACAAAAGAACTTCCAGTTCCTAAGAGTCCTTCATCGAAAAGAATACATCGCCATTCATGTCCTCCAATAGTGACGCAGGAGCTTCCACTGCCAAGCAATGCAGTTAGCAAACCTTTGACTTTCAGACTTTCATCTCAGAATCGCTCGAGTTCATTTAATAGTTGTAGAAGTTCAGGAGAAGATAAGGATGTGGAAAAGTTATTGTGTTCAAATGAGGATAATTTATCTGCTTTCAACAACTCTGTAAACAGTGATAGTCTTCCCATGAATGGTTTATTGAATGAAGATGACGACACTTTTCCTGATGACCTCCTTGACCTGGCCATTGAATATTGCAGCTCTTTGGATAGCAAACAAACTGAGAGTTTCATGACGGAATTAAATGAACCGTTTAGCTGGGATGGTAACCTAGACTTGTTAAACCCATCAAGTTCCATTGATAGTTTTTCCCAAACATCCTCCTGCTTGGAACCAAATTCACTACAAGACATTTTGAATTCCCATAGTCAAAATCCACAGTTGGCAACAAAGAACCGTTACAGTTCACAGTCAGTTCACAACGGATTGAAGTCATCCGTGTGTTTACCAATATCAAACAAACTCACTCCAAAGATGCCAACAGAATTGTCACCGTCAACAAACAAACTTGCTACCTTGTCATTACCATCTGCCAGCCTGGACAACCATGTCAGTTTGCTTCGACAAGCTGTTACCTCACCGGATGTGGACAAACTCATCCAACAAATCCCCTTAGGTCGACGACTGATGTTTAAAAAATGTCGATCTAGTAATGTTAACAAATGTGGTGACAAACAGGACAGAGATGTCAATGTCCACAAGTTACACAATTATCTCCACTCACAAGACACAAGTAAACGTCCCTCAATGTGTAAACCGCTCTGTCATGAATTCTTAGCCAAAGGTAGGCAGTGCTCTTCCAATGTTGAATGTGGGAAAACTTCCGCCGTGTCCCATATTTCCATTTCCACACCTCCACATTGTCTGTCAAAGAAATCTCACATTAAACCGCATGTCTCAGCTATAAAAGTTAAAATTTCCGCATCCAGTGACATTGGCAAACAGAAAACATCCAAGACAGATTCTTCTAGTCTTTGTAAAAAACTGACCAAAATGTCCAATTGTCCAAACTCGTCTTCGGAACCAGTGTCTGTCATGGTCATGAGGAAAGAAAATCATCGCGCCAGACGTTGCAAGACTGTCGCTATTCAAACCGACAATAGCCCGGATGAGGTTTATCCTGCATTGGAACTGAGCCCCTCAGATGTTTTTTTGACTCCATCTGTCTATTTAGACACTTCACACTCATTGCCATCACCAAAATCATCAACAACACGATCCAAGTCGCCGTTGAAGACCAGCCATATTTTCCTGTCACCTTCAAGAAATCCAGTCTCTCCCAAGGACTCCTTAGATTTGACCACCTCTTCCCCTATCTTCAGACATACGTCTCCCTCCTCTTCCGACTGCTCCTCCGCCTCCTCCTCCTCCGACTCCTCCTCCTCCTCCTCCTCCTCCTCCTCCTCCTCCTCCTCCTCCTCCTCCTCCTCCTCCTCCTCCTCCCCCTCCTCCTCCAGTCTATCAGAGTTGGAGCAACACCTGCGACGTGCAATCACTCCCAGCAGCAACACGCTGTCATCTTTGTCTTCTGAGGCTGAAATGTCATCGGGTATTCCATTTCTACAAAGACTTCTAACAGGGGAGCTAAGCAAAGACAGATATGAAAAACTAGACAAAGATCTCTTGAATAGGCAAAAATCAAGCTCAGTAGGTATTTTGTCAGACTCTCAACATTGAAAAGAGTTTATGATGATTTTGAATATCATGTATGTTATCTTAGTGTTGGCCACACTAAGCGAATGCCTGGAAAAGTTATTTCTAAAGGGAATGGTTGAGAAAAGACGGTAAACGACGTCAACAGGACTTTATAAAATGGATGGATGGTGAAGCAATAGTAAGAAGAAGAAAGGCAGCACAACTGGTATCCGGGCATCATGATGATGACAATCTTTGCTTTGTTTAGTTTTACGCAAAAAAAAGAGGTATTTACAACTGACTTTATATATGTTTTTCAAGTACTTTGATCTATTTATATCTTTCAGTCCTTGCATCCAATCCATACTGGAAAGTTTACTCTCGTTTTCCATGAAATATTGCTTGGCTTTTTATCACTTATCTCGTTGCTCAGTATGATGCTGTGTAATCATAATATTTTGTGTAAAATATCATTGCAGCATTATGTGGGGTCAAAATGTTAAAAACAAAATAATGTTTGATAAGCTTTATTCAGATACTTATTATGGAATAGGTACTTTAACTCCAAGAAGATTATTCAGCAATGAAAGTTGCATACTGTGAAATTCTAAGAATAGCTCTACAAATATTTTTGGGTTAAATGAAAACACCTGTCAATTTTGGACCAAGTGATTAGTTCTAATTTTTCTGAATACAAGGTTGGAATTCTGACTTTCACAGTTTTCAACTGTCACCATGGTTAAATTATTTCAATGTCGCCGTGGTTATGTTACACTCTAGCATGGTTACAGCGAATACACATAAAACAAAACTAGCATTATAACGAAAGGAATTTTTGGTCCAGATTTTTTGTTATGTAAACTGTACTGCCTATAACACAATTTTTCATTGTGATTTAGCAAAAAACACGTTTATAGCCAAAAGATTTTTTGGTTCTGTACATGATTTTAGGTTATGAAATTGAATTTTCAGTCCTAAGTGCGTTCAGTATTGTATGGTTTCCAATGGATTTTTTTTGTCTACATTGAATCTATAAAAATGATCGGCTTGCATCTTTATCACTATCACTTCTACGTACTTGCATAACAGTAACAGTAAGATGTAAAGGAGGACACTAACGCCTCTCACAATTTCTGGATTTGAAACCCTTGATTTGTTGCACCTGTAATGGAGAGGTGAATCTATACAACATAACAACACAACACTATATCGTCTTTTTTTGCTAACAGATGCGTGTGTGTGTATGTGTGTGTGTGCGCGCGCGCATTTGTGTCCAGCTTTCTAGCATCCTGGCGATTTACATCTTATCTTGTCTAGTCTTCAGTACCTATTATTCTCACATTATCATTGACTTGATGATATAGCGAAATAATTGTTGCTGTCCCTGAAACTTCGCTACGGCTGTGCTAGAGTGTATTTTCAAGTACTGGATGTACTTTAATCAAATTCCTCTGATCCTTAATACCTGTTCTTGTTTGTACAATTGGAATGGAAATGGCATCCTTCCAAGGAGATTTCATATTTGCTGTGTTGAATAATAGTAGAATGAATCTACAAAGGTCTTTCATTATATCTACAGGTTTAGTTGATGTTAGTGTGGTGTAGGGAATACTGTTTTAAAAAGTGTATCACCTATCTAACCACTCACCCATCCACCCACTTATTCATCCATCCACCCACCTACCCAACCATCCATCCACTCATCCAGCCATTCACTCATCTATCCACCCACCCACCCACTCATCCATCCATCTATCCACTCATCCATCCATCCATCCACTCATCTATCAACTTATTCAACCATTTATCTATAACCCATCCATCCTCTGGACAAACCATCCTCGCAATCATCCATCCATCGTCTCTTCGATAATTTTAGGATCCAATCATTCATCCATCGTTTCTTCCATAATGTGCTTATCCAATCATCCATTCATCCGTCCATCGTCTCTTCCATGATGTTATGATCCAATCATCCATCCATTTTTTCTTCCATAATGTGCTGATCCAATTATCCATCCATCGTTTCTTCCATAATCTGCTGATCTAATCCTCCATCCATCCATCATTTCTTCCTTAATTTTATCATCCAATCATCCATCCAACCATCCTTCCAAACACACTGCTGTTCTCAAACAAAAAGCCCTTTGTGGATTCTTATCTATTGGCAATGCACAGCCTTTGGTTTGGAAATGGCAGCATAGACAGGTGCTGTTGATGGACAATGTCTGTTCTATAAGAAATACCAGACTGTTTCTGTGGTTGTGACTAATATTCCCTTTCCTTTCCATTCCCAATATCTCACTACACTGTGATACTGCTAGATCTGTGTTACTATATCAATTCTGTCTTATTTACGGTTAAATAGAAAATAGAGATTGATATCCAAAAAATGTTTCATATTATATTATTTTATTATTGTTTTTATGAGTTTTCAAGAATTATTTCAACCTTGACACCTACTTTGTGTTTTTTTCCTTTTCACCATGAAAATATGGGTGTATGCTCTATATTACTCCATGTCATGATACTGTTAGCATGAATTATTATTATGTACTCTGATAAGTAGTATTGGACATGTGTTCTGGCATGCTTGTGGTGTAGCAGTCAGTGCTTTCTTCTCGTGAGCAGAAGGTACTGGGTTTGAATCTAGGTGGCAGCGTTGGGATTTTTTAAATGGCTCTGACCCTGATGATTCCAATGGAATCAAGTTCTGTCAGAGACGGACTATAAATTGGAGGTCCCGCCTTGATCTCACCTAAAATGTATTGCCAAGGTCGTAAACTAACAACTTGTTATTTGAATTATTGTTATTTTAACTTTTAGAACTGTTGTTGACTCTTTGAGGAAGCCAACTTTCCATTTCTACTTTTCCAGGGACAAGAGTTCCTGAGAAATATGTCTTAGTTGTCACTCCTTACCAAGCCCTGTCAGCGTTTCAGGTCAGGCTCCTTGTGGGAGTGATAATTCCATTGGGATGAAGACACTGACACACATAGATTTTATTAATGCTGTGATAGACAATGACTGAAATAGATAATTCGACTTTTGATTTATCAAAACGTAACTACAAAACAACGGCAGTGAACATAATATTGATTAAATATGTTGTAAGAAAATGCTCAAAATGGCCAATTTAAATTTTTTACAGTTGTTTTGTTTTTGATTCCTTTGTTCATCTCTTTCCTCGTAACCATCAACCCACCTACTTTGTGTTTATCCAATCTAACCAATCATAGGTCTCCTCTCTATATGCAAACACCTACAGTTGACAATGCTTAAGTTGATGTTGTTGGGGGAGCGGGCAAAAGATCAACACATCCGAAGTTCTGAAGTTCAACACAACCATCGACAATTTGTATCAGGCATGAATTTTTACCAAAAAATTTTAATGCTTTGGTGGAATGACAAAATAGGTGATCCAAGCTTGTTACTACAATGCGTCGTGGACTGTAGTTTCTTTTCTATCCACCCATGTGACTTGACAGTAGTATATTCTCCACCTGTCTTTTCAGGTTGTTTTTTTAGGGGGGTTTATTGTTAACGACAACCCCCTTCCCCCACCCCTTCCCTACTATTCCCTACTTAGCTTATCATACATTCTCTTGTTTGTTAGGGTAAAACCACGCTAACACCTGAACCCAATGGTCAGACAGGACCATCTACTACCAGACAAGAATATGCTCAGACAAAATGTTTACGACAGGTGTTAGAAAACGGTTTACCCATCCAAGTTGCAGCCGACATCTTATTACGTGATACTACAATGTCTGACCGTTGGGTTCAGGTGTTAGCACAATTTTACCCTTAGCCCAGATAGGGCAGTCAGTGTGCTCAAAACACACAAGTTCTGTGTTCAAATCATGCAATCTATGTATTTGAGATTTGTACAGTTTTCTTACTTTGTACTGATGATGATATGGAATTTACTATTTGTTATTAGCTGTGGATTTGTTAAAGGTATATCCCCCTTTGTTCCTCTGAAACAATTTTTTCTCGCTCCAAAGTTACGTCTCTATATCTTGGTACACTTCCTTCACTCTTCTTTTTTCTTTTGTTTTGTGTTCAGTCATCGTTCACTTTTTCCAAATCTCTTTCCTTCCTCCAAATTCTCTCTGTCTTTATTACTACCCCTCCGAACCCCACACACACACACTTCCCCTTCCCCTGTTGTTTTTACATTTTATATATATATGTACGCATTATAATGTGGACTTTGTTAAACGTTGTTGGTGTGTATATATTATATAGCTACATTTATATAATATGCAAATTACCATAAATCTCATGGTCTGTACTCTGTTTGTTGTTGTTTCATCAAACCCCATTAATACTGCAGAGCAGTGTTGGGGCCAACACCACTTTCAGTCATGAAAGGCACACAAGATACCCAATGCGGGCACCCCAACCACAAAGCATGGCTGAACACAGGGTTGGAACGAAATGCTGTGGATCAAAGAATTTCAGACAAGCAGGTGATCAGCCCACTGTGTGGTCTATATTTTGCCATCTGTAAATATTAAGAGTGTATTTTTTTAGTTGTTAGTTCAATGTTATAAAAAACGGTACGTACATACATTCATTTCAACACAGTAGTCATAACAGTCATTTCATGAAAGTCATTAACCTCCTGGAAAGCTGAGCTGTCCAGAGGACATTCTTGTTCAAAGTCGAAATGTCCATATCGAGAGGCAAGTGACTACCACCTGGCAACATATTCCTTCACCTTCCTTTGTCATGATTGAAATAGGGGATGTGTATGTTGAGAGCTATGTCACTTATTATATTCCAACAATAAACCAGAAACAGTTTTTTAACATAAGAATTGTAGGATGGTTATCTGAAAACCTTATATTATTGGGAATGTGAAATAGCTCTTGAAATGACATAATGCTCAGTTTAATGAGTATGGTGATGATGATGATATTGATAATGACAATAATGATGATCATGATCATAATGATGATGATGATGATGATGAAGAGAAAGTACTGATTGTAATATAGTGGTGGTTGTAGCTGTTGTGGCTGTAAGAGGAGGCATTGCAGTAGTAGTAGTGGTAATATATTGCACCAATATTATAATAACACAGCTTGTTATTGGCTTTTGTAACATGTTTACTACATTAATCCTTTTACCCCAAGCTTTAACAAGGTCCATTATAACAACTGTTTTGTTGCTGCAATTGGGTTAACTTTTTTGGAATAATTATAAAATATGAACAGGATAATATCTAATAAATAGTTTTATTATTTTACTCTTCATTTGTAAAGTTTGCCACTTGAATTGATTCTAGTTTATAAGCCTCCTGTCCTAGCCATGTGACATATTTGCTGTTTTGATGTGACAATATGAGATTTGATTAAAATCAGATATTCTATCAAAAAGACTGCCTGTTTTTGTACTCCACTTGTTGTTTGTGAATTACGTTGTCACTTCTATTTACAATACACAACCTGTCGCGTCCTAGGGTGAACTCTTGTGTGGTGTAGTGGTAGCATACTTGCCAACAGATCGGGAACTCCTCGGTTTGAATCACAGCCAGCTTAAAGAGTTTTAAAGGGCCCTTTCCAGTTGTGCTTTTCCAGGTGGACTTGTATAAACAAGAGTGAAATTAAAGGGGAGCAGGCACTAGTAATGATAAGTAGTAAGGATAGATATTGTGAAAATGCCCAAAAAATAGCCATAGAAGTAGAAGAAGAAAAGTGGTATGCAGACAGTCAGGATCGAACCCACACCAGCGAACAACACCACCGCCTAGCCAAAGACAGAGCCAGACGTTCTAGGATGGTATCAAATGTGGCCGTGCCAATAATACATTAGAGAGAATAAAAGCAGTTTGTTGACTGTAAATATTGAACCCACGTCTTGAACGACAACTTGACATCCGCCAGAGATAGACACACGCTCTACCAACCACTCTGACTGTCATAGCTCATTTTCATAAATGAATAAAAGTTGTTCTCCATTGTTATGCGTAAGCAATAGGCGTTCTCCCTGTGGCCACCCATACGATGGACTCCTTCAAAACGTATGCTTGCATTCATAATCAAAGTGTTTGTTTGGTCGAGCCCCATTAGTACCACACATCAGTGCTGGGGCCAGTTCAAGATCCCCACAGTTCTCTGGTGGTCTGGGGCAAGTTCAAGGCCCTCACAGTTCTTTGGTGGTCTTGAACCAGCTCCACCTTCCCCACATGCGTGGCCTAACATAAAGCTGGACATGCTATGAATCAATTGATTTCAGACAAACAGATGATCAGCCCACCGTGTTTATCATTTCTGATTTGCACCATGACCAATACACTCAAGTATTAATCATAATAGGCTAAGGTCAATACACTTAAGCAAATTACGGTTGCCAGTGTATCTATCCTCGGCTATGATAAGAAATGGTTCAATTTGCCATTTTGAGCATAAATTTTGTTTTAAAGCAGTATATATGTTATATATATACACGAAGACTATACGTTACATGGAGGTGTGATATAATAAAAACTTGTCTTATCAATTTCTAGACATCATTTCTACAATTTCTAAACCATCAGCATGCTTCTCATACTACAATAGCAGACTCCCTGTCTTGTTGGAAACTTAATACTGATTGGGTGGGAAGCGTGGTAAATATGAGCAACTCATATTTTTTTAAAGAAATATATATTTTATTTCTACTACGAAGTACGAGGCTTATCCGGGGAGACTACTCTGATTGAAAGGAAAACTAGCAGTCATCGGCAATCAACCTTTGCTGAACTGAAATTGACCTTTTCTATTTCGTAATTGCCACATTGTTTTGTTTCAAATGTTAAAAATCACCTTATATCTAACGTCTAGATAGCACTAATTTGAAATTGAACAAAATCTATAAGAGATGGTGTACATTTGATGCAACGGAATAGCTGAGAATGAGGTAAAAGTCTAGAGATAAGTCATGTTATTTCCAAAAAGGACAATTTATTATGTTGTTGAGGTCGAAACACTATTCTCCGATCCCCATGGTCATACCAAAGCAGAAAAATGTAAGAATGTTAATAAATACTGTTGTCTCGTTTAGGCGAATACTCTAGATTTACTTCAACAGGCTAACATTTCATTTGGGGTAATTCTGGAAAATGATTGATTTGCAAAAGTTAAAAAGTTAAAGTTTAAAGAGATGCAACTTGAAAGGCAAGGAAATCTTGAATTCAACCATGACACCGCTGAGATAATTTGATCTATCTATCTATATAGAATAGACTAGTCTTTATTTATGACATTAGATTGACTGATGGGTTATTCTGTGTGATTGAGATAGGCTATTGAATTAGATCTAGATAGAAAAGGCTTTCTTTTGAGTTACAATAACTTCAGTAGGATCCTCACAAGGATGTTGTCAGTCTAGAATGGTCATCCTAACTTGAAATTTAGTCAGGAATGTCGTTTGTGATGTTGAGGCTAAACAAACGGTGGTTTCATCAATCAAAATGTTTGACACCTGTTGAAACTTTGACTGAAAGTGTTCTTTATTCCATGATTAATTAGTATTTTTCACACTGCTGCTTTGTCAGGTTATTTAAAACTATGAGGCTGAGGAAATTCTTGAAAATTGGGACAACAGGCTTGGTGGCTACAGCCGTTGCCGGCACGATATACTCTGGAACATCCATAGGTGATACTGGAGTTGTTAGATTTGGCCGGGCTGCTTTTACAGTAAGTCATTTCATTTTCTTTACCATATAACAATTATTTTTATTTTTTTAAACTGTACATTTTTGCAGAACATTAGATAGACATCATTGTATTGAAACGTGACTTAGCTGACTTAACTTTGATATTATTATTTATTTTGGTTGACTTTTTCTAGTAACTAATTATTTGTTCAAAGATTTTTTATCCAACATAAGAAAACTCATATATTCTTCAGTCTTTGATATTTAACCTGACAGTACTTTTTAAAAGTCTCTTTTTAAACATTATTTTTTAAAAACATGATGATAATAAAGGTGGTATGTTTCACCTTGGTGTTTTGAAAAAGAGGCAGCTCATTTCATATGCACCATTTTTCTCATGGAGTCTCAGTCTTATCATGTTGAGTTTTAAAAGCTTCTCAATTATGATATATTGCTCTCACAAATGCTTTAAGAAACACAGTTATGCTATACAAAGTTAGAATCTTTAGATTTCACTTTCCTTTATTACACTTTGATTAGATATTTTGATGTAACATTGATGCTGCTTTTATTCCATCTAGGCAGCTCGTATCGGGGTCGACTACAAACTTCTTTTTCACAATCATCCTGACACCTCCCATACAGATTATGCTCCAGCCCTCAAAGAGGTGTGTAGACATAAGTCGCTATCATCTTATGTCAATGACGAATGTATTGTACCTAAAACTATTCTCATCTGAAATTTCACTCATGAAAATTGAATTTATATTGTTTTGACTTTTTTCCCAAGATTTTTGTCTTACATTTATTACCATCAAAATTTGTGTTGTTGTACACGCTAAGACCGTTTTTTTCTTTTCTATTTTTGATTTTATAGTATATTTTGTTTTCTTTTTTCTTTTGGCACATGTGAACATTCAGTTACATTTGAAATCAGCACTACGACTGCGAGCCATGTGTTGTAAAAATGGTGGAGCTTTCATCAAAGTAGGCCAGCACCTGGGAACGTTGGACTATCTCCTACCTGTGGAGTATGTGGCAACGATGAAGGTTTTACACGATCGGGCACCCCAGTCTGATCTGGACGAATTGAAGCAAGTCATACTGGAAGATTTGGGACAAAAGGTATATTTTACAAATCTGAGACAATTATATTCCACAGTGGGCTGATCATCTGCTTGTCTTATCTACCGGATCCAAGGTTTTCCAGCTTTTTGTTCAACAATGCTGGATATGGAGCTGGCCACAACACTATTTTACAGTATAATGCAGAATGTATAAGTATGTCCTTAAGAGCCTGTAAGGCTTACTCCAGTTTCGGTAGTGTGAAGCGGACAAGTGGCAATTTGTCACTTTCTGGATAGGACGCTGGTCTATCACAGAATACTTTCCCAAGACTTCATTGAGAATTGGTACCCATTTCTACACTTGGGTCGATTGAGGCAAACGGAGCAAAGTTTCGTGCCCAAGGAAAAAACCCACAACCCTCGCCATGGAAGTTTGCAGTCTAACCACTCAGCTACCTCACCTCCAAGTAATGCAGTATGGAGAACAAAACCAAGCAATATTCCACAGCAGTTTATCCAGTGGTAAAATATCAGTTGTAGATATTGATGGGTTTTCATTTTCATTGTCTGCAATATGTATTTGATGTCATAAGGTGTTGTCAACAGTATTTTAGTCATTAGATTTGTAGGACACTAAGGGCTAAAGAGAATACTCTCTGTAAGGTTTCTTCTTTCTTTCTTTCTTTCTTTAATCAATAACCTTTTTAGTACCTTTCGGTGAAAGGTTTATGCGTGATACAAAACTTTCGCCATTGATCCCTATTCAATGACATCCTCTTTGCCTCTTCAAGCCTAGATCCTCTCTTTTTTATTATTTCTGAAACTGCATCCTGCCACATTTTCCTTGGTTTACCTCTAGGTAGTTTTTCCTGCTGTTTACATTCTAGTATTTGTTTAGGGATTCTGCTATCTTTCATTCTGTTTATG
>JARBEQ010308599.1:0-16855 GCA_030265355.1 Tritonia tetraquetra
TGGTGGTGCTGTGTTCTCAGGGCTCCCTGGCTATAGGCCTTGAGTTTTCCACCTCCAAGAAAATTCCTCTTAGTGGTCTCAGGGCTCCCTGGCTATAGGCATAGGCCTTGAGTTTTCCACCTCCAAGAAAATTCGTCTTAGTGGTGGTGGTGCTGTGCTCTCAGAGCTCCCTGGCTATAGGCCTTGGGTTTTCCATCTCCAAGAAAATTCGTCTTAGTGGTGGTGGTGCTGTGTTCTCAGGGCTCACTGTATAGGCCTTGGTTGATCCTTTGACCAACCCGGGATAGGGGACCTGCTACGAGAATTGCTCCTGTTTGTTCATCTTGCTGGCTCGCCGCATTCCTCAGACCTGGCAGGTGTCTAAACAACAGGAGAATCATGGGGCAAACTATTTAATTCAAATATCATATAGCCTATAATAGCTTATCTGACAGGACACTGAAACTACCGAAACAGTCCAGTCAGTGAAGTCAAGCAATGATGCTCCTGATTAGTACTTGGATGAGTGACAACCGGTGAGCATCACATCCCGATTGTTGTATGGTGATGTACTTTCAATTACTTTTTAATTTATCAACACAATCATCAACAAAATGGATGGAGCAATTGGATAACAAAGCCTGTCGAGGATTCTTGAAATTTTCTTTATTTAAAATAATCATAATATATCATTTACACAATATTTATAATTCTGTGTTTGAGGCATAGGTCGCTGATTAGACATACTTTAGATTCTCACATGAACGCATGACAAACTTCTGAGAAATAAATAAATTACAAATGCCAGCAATGACTTGGTCTTGAAATATTATTTTACTGAAACATAACCCCCAAAAAATCATAAATTCAATTACAATAACTATTTTTTTTACACTCTTCTTTATGTAAGTTATGATTCCACCACTCTTGTGCACAGACTGCGCTACACATGGAACAACCACATTATTCATTTCATCATTACATTAACATGACACACAATTCTTCACAACATAAATAAGAGTATCAAGCATGCTTTTACAATTTTACATGTTTCCTTTTTTTTTATCATCATACTAAACCTCCAACACAAAAGAATAATAATATGACTTCATCACAGCCAACAACTTCAACAAGAACAATTTTCACCATCACAAAATGACGAGACAACATTAAGACTTACTTCACTATGGTTGAATGTACATGCTTATGGAAATATTTTTTAAATGAATGAACACAAGAAATGGAGAGGTTACTCATTTCAAATTGCAAAAAAATACATTTTCATGAAAGAAATAAAGATTTTTGTATCAGTATCAGTATCAGGTATGATATTTTTAAAAACCTGAAAACACCCCCAAAGGTTGAAACTTGAAACAGGGGAATGATGGAAGAAAAATCTAGCACACATTTTTTCCAAGTCATTGGTATTTATTATTGTCATCCAAGCTGGAAGCAATCAGTTGAAATGCTTGATCAAACCCCATTAAAGCCGCAGAGCAGTGTTGGGGCCAACCCCACTTTCAGTCATGAAAGGCACACAAGATACCCGGTATAAATGCAGGCACCCCGACCACCAATCATGGCTGAACACAGGGTTGGAAATGCTGTGGATCAAAGAATTCCAGACATGCAGGTGATCAGCCCACTGTGTGAAATACTTTTGGAATTCCAAAATATAGGGATTTAGTTATCTAATGATTTAGGGATTAAAAAATGATGTCTAAGTCTAACAACATGAGTGAACTGAACACAATTTGGACATTTGGACATTGAAAATGTTTGATCTTTTTCAAAGTACGTACAGTATTTTTTTGTGACCTGGTCTTAAATTTGATAATCAATTGTTTTGTAGGATCTTTCCCTAAAATTTTAGTAAATATATTTTGATTGATTGAGTAATCAAAAAAAAATTCATCAAGTGATTTTAAAATGAATCCATGTAATGTATGTTGCCTTGCTTGCTTCGTTTCCAAATTGTTGCTTTAAACCACGTTGATGTGCCTAGAAAGTTCAAAGTATTATCTATCTTTTATCTTATTTAACAATGGTTGACAACAATTCTCATGTCAATCTGAACTCTTAAAAAACATCTGTTTAATAACAGATTGGAAGAAATTAGACTTCAGAGTTGAAGTATATGTCAAATTCAATCTTTACGGCCAAATAATTCACATAATTGCAATGCTTTTTCATAACCATACTCTTAACTTTGATCTCAATTGGAACCCTGTGTGTAAAAATGCAAATTCTGTCACTTTAGTTGAACAATGAATGAACAAAGCTGCATTTACTTTTCTTATTCTTTCCCCTAAGGCAGACGCCCATTTCTTACCAGTATATTGCTCTTCCAAAGTAACCAATACTTTGATCATTTTATACAAAAGTCAAACTCATAATGTACATGCAGAGATACACCAAACTGTAGTATGTGACTGACCACGTCGGACAATCCTTATTATTCCCACTTTCCACAACAAATATATATATTGTAATCCCACTACATACTGTATATACTTTCACACATTTTTTGTACTCCTCTGTGAGCTTAAAATTTGATTTACCGAGAAATTGTGCATTATTTGGAGAATGAATAAAGTGATTAAAATAAAAATTCACCAAAAATTGTATATACTTTCACACATTTTTTGTACTCCTCTGTGAGCTTAAAATTTGATTTACCGAGAAACTGTGCATTATTTGGAGAATGAATAAAGTGATTAAAATCAAAATTCACCAACAATTGATTTAATCTGTGTCAGGAATGTGAATGGTTTCGTAGTCAATAGGAAACACCCAAATAATCCAATTCATACTTGATGTCAGCCTCTCTGTTATACTATACACACCAAGGACCTCAATTATAAAACCAACAACTAACAGACAAACTTACATCCCTGTACAGTATTCTAGGTTTCAAAGCATAATATCAATTCAACACAACCTACAAAAAGAGCAAATTTTTTTTTGGGTGGAATAGTGCAAATGAATAAATGTAAATAAAAGAGAAAATTTTATTTTTACAAAATTGAGAGCAATCAAAGATAGAAAACAGTGCTTGAAATGAATTGTGATCGCAGTTTAATAATGAAAAACAAAATGACTCGCGTCCTCCTTGGTTTTCTTAAAGTTAAAGCAATTAAAAAAAATAATATTCTCACACAAATATCAAAACCATTGCAATAAAAAATAAAAGAGTGTTTCACTTCACTCAGTTATTTTCTAAGACAAACTGAACCTTCACAAAGCAACAGGGAGAGAATAGTTATAGGAAAGCATATCTAGCGAACATGACATTTTTTTTTTTTACTCAGTGAAAGAAAACCAAAAAAACTGTTCCGCTGTGCTTTTACTTGAAATAGATCAGAAAAGAAACTCTATACAGTGAAGAAAATGATAGGTTATTGTGAACTTTATTATATGACTTTGAAACGTCAATCAAAATAATATACTAAAATGAATTCTCTACATCATCATTGGTAATACTTTATGCCTCATTCAAAAAATGGTGTAGGATTATACAAGCGTCATCATTTCTCAATGATTATTGCACAGTTAAAACATCTTTACATCCAATTTTGTTTCAAAATAACATTAAAGCAGTCTAATTCTATTCGTCTTTCAGAAGAATAAAACAACAAGGTTGTTGTCTTATCAATAATTCAAGAATTGTTCCTTTTGCCCCATAACATTAAATGTAATGTACATAAATGAGCCCCCCCCCCCCCCCCTCCCCCCTCCCCAAATCCTCCCATTTCACATCCTTCCAATACATCACCCTCACCATTCCAGGTTGAAATAATTTTCAACAACAAAAATCTGAATTATATAAGAAAGAAAAACACAACAAAATGTATTTGACAATCAAAGAAGATAGCTAACAAAAATCGACACAAACAAAAACAGGGAATCAAAAACTCCGCCAGCAGGGTTTGCTCAGGTCTATACTAGGTCATCAAAACTGTATCATAAATAAACAAAAAATGTACACAAATCTGAGTATTCAGATAATTCTATTTGAGGTCAAGCAACAACAGTCTTGGTTAGTACTTGGATGGGTGACCACTAGGAAATACCATGTCCTAATCGTTTTCGGCTTTGTGTACTTGGCTTGTCACTCTGCTTACTTTCCTCGACTCAGAAATACTAATAAATTAAACTAGTAACAATGCATTAAACAACCAACATCTCAAATCTTTTTTTTTTTATTGATACAATGATGAGTATCGCACTCATTCCCTTCCACTTCCACTCATAACTCATTAAAAAAATTCATTGTATTATTACTTTGACAATTCTATTAGCATCCAGTATCCAGTGAGCTGGCTGTCAGAACCTCATAAATTCTAGACTGTTCTCTCCAAATTATGCATATTTATAACATACAGAAATAGAAACATAGAGCAAGATAATAATAAAAAATCAAGAAAAAAGTCTCTCCTTTAAAAAAAAAAAAAAAAAATCTAAAATGTACGATATCAAAATTTTTGTTTTTTCACAAGTTGTAAAATGAATTGTAAAGAATTATACACAGATATGAGAAAACCTTCGTTGGAGAAACAAAACATAAGTGCAGTATATTGCAGCATATTTCTGCTTTATAGAGGGTAGCTTTTTTGTCTTAGCATGAAAATGAAACAGTGAGTATCTTTCTTCTTTCTTTCTTATCCAATTCCCTTTTACCATTACAGTGTAGGGCCAGCACTATGAGGCTGGATTTCTCTGGATCAAGATATTAAGTCAAGCAGGTGATCAACCCACTGTGAAACAGTGAGTAAACGGAGGGCAAAACGTGCCTTTTTACATCTGTACAAAAACTTGGGTGGTGTATTCAAGAAGAGAGCAGAAACTATTTCATGAGATCAATAATCGAGTAAAAGAACTTTCATTAGTTCTATCCCATCTATGTGCCAAAAGATAAGCTCTGCCTGCCCTCCATCCTCTATATATAATTTCTTCATAAATGGCTATAAAGATATTTTGTAAAAAAATAAATAAATAAACAAATAAATTGAAAAGCAAAAATATCCTTACTTAAAATGGAGAACACAATTTTTTGGCCATCTATTCAACCTACTTGACAAAAAGCGCATCATCAATTGCAAATATTTACATCCCATACAAATAGGTACATGCTAATCAGTGTTTCAACTCTTTCTGTACCAGCGGCTGCACTATACCGCCAAGTCAAACATACCAGTAGCCGCTCTATACGCCGGGTTTCACTCTGTCATTCCTAACACATAACTCAAAGTTTTAAATTCAAATCACTTTATTTGCATTCTTCACTCAATTGTGAAAAGATTTATAGATACAACATGCAAGCATTATGTATAACATTCTGTCTATAACAGAATCTCCCTGTCTCTGTTCATCTTATCCTCTAAAAAGTGATTCTGGTCTTTTTAAAAACGGATTAGGAATTATAGGGCTGGTGGTACAGAAAGAGTTAATTAGAGAAGTGAAAATAATTGAAGCCCCATGTATGGCTATGACCCACAGATCAATGAGCGCCAGTATGTAAGTTATACATAACGGAGGAAGAGGAGCTGTCACAACAACTATATAAGGGAATAATATCACAAGAACTTGGTGAACAAAAAACAGAAATTTATTATCACTTCTCTAGAATTTAGGTTTTGCATTGGAGTGAGGTTCCAACAGCTAGCTGACAATAAAGCTCTTACATAATAAATATTCATTTAAAAGGAGGAAAAAAAGAGAGAGAGAAAAAATTTAATGAATAATAAAATAACCAGACAATATCTTTATTAATGATTGATAACCTTAACTGCTGAGAGCAATGAATGCGGAGAAAACACTGAACAGTGGAAGGAACAGGAACAACAACTTCCTGGTATCACAGCCGGGCAACGGATGTGGGACGATGTAGAGAAAATCCTCGTCAAATTAAAAAATACTAGTCGTTGAGGTTAGGATGGTTGGTTGAGAAGTGTTCTAATGTCTTCTAATACATTAGAGAGGAAGGCTGAGTCTGATGAACTTTTCCCTTCGACACTCAGGCTGCCTTGGGTCTATAAGAATATAAATATTATATCAATACATTCATTTTAGCATCTGATGAGAACGCTTTTCTTTAATTTTGTTATACAAACTGAATTATACCCTTAAGGAGTGTTGCGGCCAGCTCAACACAGTGCTGGAAGAACTTTGGATCAGGTAAATAAGGCAAGCACTGATCTATTGCAAAATACTTTCCCAAATCTCATTTCAGAATTGGTATCCATTTCTACACCTGAGTAAAGTTTCTTGCCCAAGGAAAAGAGGAAAAAAATGAAGTGCCTGAAGCCAGACTCGAACTGAAACCCTCGCCATGGAGGTCCGCTGTTTAGACCACTCAGCCATCCTCGCCTCCCCATAGCTGATGAGTAGCCACAAAAGTATGTGTTTAATAGCACTCAGGCTCATGAGGCACTAGTCTAACCCTGCTTTGTAAACGTGGAGCCAACAAGTGACAAATTTTTGGATAGGACGCAGGTCAATAGCTGTTATTTTTCAAACTCTCAGTGTAGAATTGATATCTTCTTTCTTCTACACCTAGGTCCAGAGTGGGGTATCTTACCGCCCCTCCCCCCAAAACCCATTGAAGAACCTTGGGTGTATTGCTCATGGTGGCCAGAAGAGTTGGAGTAATGTAGGCTGAAAACTTGCTCCTTTAAAAATCTTTTCTCAATAGTATTTTCAGCCTTTCTGGTGGTGTTCAGGGTTTCTTCATCCAGATATGTAGACCCCTTTTGGGTTATTCATGATGGAATATGGGACTGGCCCTAACACTGCTTTGGTATTAATGGAGTGTGGGCAAACAAACAAAAAAGGATCCATATTTTTTCAATCAATTTTGTATACGTGAATGAAAAATAATGGTTTGCAAAGAAACAATTTATGTTACTGAGGAATATATGTATTCATACTTACAAATTTGACTAGAATGCATAAGGAATGCCCCTGGATTGAACGACTGAATAGAGATGCACTGTCTTCTACATGCTCCACAACTAGAGGGATGAGGAAAAGTAATTATACATTTCAAGGCACTATATCTTGTCTGGTTTTTAAATTCTTAACAGACAAAATTTTTCTTTCATCTACAAGGTGAGCACAAAAACCCTCCTTGATTTCAAAAGTTTTTCTATCAAAACTTATTGGAACATGTTTACAAATATAGTTACATCAGATACGTTAACTGTAAAAAATTGTAACAGATAATTCTGTGTACCAGCACTAGGGTGCACTGCTAGAGGCAGAGAGTAGTTCGCACTGCTTGAGGACAGCGTGATTCTAAATGGTGCTCACCCCACAGCAAGGCAGCTGATATATGTTGGAATTTGAAATTTTAAAAAATAATTGTGACTGTGCAGCATGCTTTCATACAAGATGTGGATCCACCTACTAACACCTCTATTCGGAAGTGATACCACAATTCAATTAGGAGAAAATGCGTCCATACACTTGACCACGCTGCAGCAGTAGATTATGGCATCAATGTTTGCCAAGTAACAGGAGAGCACACATCGAATATCGGAGATCATCCAACTGTAACCACTATGTAGCTTTCTTTCTTATCCAGTTCCCTTTTACCGTTACAGTGTAGGGCCAGCATCATGAGGCTGGATTTCTCTGGATCAAGGTGTTAAGCCAAGCAGGTGATCAACCCACTGTGCAGTTTTGATAGCATCTTCTTGAAATTGAGGAGGGTATTTAAGCTCACCCTGTACTTTCACTGGATGTTAATTCTCTGCATACTGTATTTTCTGATTAAAAAGAAGTCTAAATATCAGAGAATTTTCTTCAATACAAGAGCCAGCATAACTTACCCGTAAAATGAAGGAAGAAGCAGACTTTGGCTAAAATTACAGATAATTGTGAATCTGTAGGTTGAAATTTAATAGAGCCTTTTTCTTCCATTCCTCCTCCACTCAAAAGAGATGCAAACTCATCACTTTAATAGAAAAAGGATAAAATGAATGTGTTTTTAAAGCATAGCATTTATATAGCACATATCCACGAAGTTCATCATATTCTATGCTCTTTACAATGTATAGTTTACCCCCCAGCAGGCCATAACACTCCTGTATCCTTCTCAACCCTGTTAGGTGCTTCAGCACTAGCATTCTGACAAGATCGTTCACTGCCCTCAAGTTGAGTGAGGTAAGTTAGGCAGCACAGTGCCCGAGTGGTCACCCATCAAATAATGATCAGTTAAGTTGCTATCCGTTCAACCACCGGAGCCTTTTTAGACATCCATAGGCATAGAGAGGCGGCAAGATTTTATGTGTGAGGGTACATGTGTGTGTGAAAGAGAAGCATTGTACGGAACAAAAAGAGAGTATACTTTTTGTGAGAGAGACATTGCATGAAAAGAGAAAATGAGCATTGGCAGAAAAGAGACATATATGGAAGAGAGAAAAAAAATATGTGTATGAGAAAAAGCAAAAGAATGAGTCAAAGTTAGAGAAAATTAAACTGTCTGTGAAACAATGGAAATGTTCTAAAACATTACAGATGCATACATGCACCATATTGACATGTGTAGTGGGATAACTTTGTATAAACAGATTCAATATTGAAGATCTTACATCGACATTCACTGACAGAAACGAATAGTTTTAGCCAATGATGGATGAAAATACACCCTACAAATTGAAAAACTAGATCTGAACCCATGGGGCTCCACCTGGGGACACCACTAAGACTTTAACACTCACAGCAGCGGCCCTCCCCCACCTGGGGAAACCACTAAGACTTTAAGACTCCCAGCAGCAGCCCTCCCAATCGGCCCGGCACAGGAGGATAAATAAAATCTAACTATTACCAAAATCTAAATCCATAGATTGTTGTGTAAGGGTTATATTTACCTAGAACTTGGGACCGCCATTAAGAAAGCACTGCATGGGAGGTTGATCTTGAAGTCTACTTTATCTTGAGTTGCTCCATCTTCTGACTGTTTGACCCAATGGATTTAAAACAAAGATTATACATACAAATATCACATGGCTGTCTAAAAGTTTATCGATTAAAGACATATCTCATTATAGAGAAAAGACAAGTACCAAAGAAAAAGAATGAATAAATTTAACACATGTTGATGTTTGAGTGTGCTAATCAATCAAACATCACATTTACTGCTAACACATGTTTTGCACATAACATGGGGGTGTCATGGTAGGTTTGTACTACTGAGAGGGGTCACTGAGAAAGTTTGGGAAATCCTCATATAGATCAATGAAAACACAAGAATTGGAACGCAAGCACTCCGTGCAAGTCTCATTCGTTCCATTTTTTGTCTCTCATGATAAGGTACCACGACTGACTTGAGAGGTTTTTTATGACGCTGACAATATATATATAAGTTTACAATTTAAAGACTTACAATTCATTCCTTTAAAAAATGTTATTTGTCACTTTTATCCCCCTTTAACACAGAAAGGTTATAATATCAAAGGCAGTTAAAGGCGTTCAACACAATTTAAAGATGCTATTTGAATCGGCAGGGAAGCCTTGAAAACTCTTGAGAGGTTTGTTTATTTCAAATCCCATTAATACCGCAGAGCAGTGTCAGGGCATTTTCAGCCATAAAAGGCTGACAAGATACCAGACATGAATGCAGGCACCCTGACCACCAAGCATGGCTGAGTTGGAAATTACTGTAGATTTCTGATAAGCAGGTGATCAGGTGTCCACAAATCGTTATTGACAGTATGGGCAATACATTGAGCAGCATTAACCATAAACAAATTAATGTAGCACTTGTGGTCACCCCACAGTTATAAAAAAACTGGGAGATTTGCCACTTTCACTTTGGGCAAACTCTGAGAGGTAGGGGGGAAAATCCTGCACACCCCCTACTCTTCATCTCTGGCAATACAGCCACCCAAAGGCAAAGCGACGCATCTGCTTTGATTGGCTATCCCGTCAAAATGTATCTTTATAAAATGATTTGTTAAATTTGCATTTTAAAAATTATCTTATCTAAACACATCGTCCAAAAAACTACTGTGGAAATCAATAGATTTACACTAAGAGCGACCAATGTTTCTAGCCATTCTCTCGAACTACACAGAATGCAGATACATCACTTTGCCATTGTACAACATGAGGATACCACATACATCTCCTGGACAGGGCTTAAATTGCAATGAAATTTTAAAAAACAAAATTACTCTTCCACTAAGCCTTTTCTATTCCTGGATAGATGGTACAATGAAAATGTTAGCAGTTACAAAAAAACCCATCAAATTTTACCTTGAGTATGTACGTTAATGTTCCCCTCAGCTTCTGAGGCGTACTAATGCTGTCTACAGAAAAGGCAAACTGGCCTTCGTTTTGGGTTTGAGGAAGAAGGACGAAAGGAACTTTGATTGGATCATGAGTGGATTGTCCCATCTGAAAAAGAAGAACAAAAAATATTGTACACATTTCACAAAAGAGACAAGCCAGCCACTTAAATAAAGGCAGGCCAGTTTTGTTTTGAGTCTTACATAATAGTTATGCAGCTCTATAAAGATATAAAATTGAAAAAAACAAAAAACCCAACCTTATTTATGACTGGACCCAAAAAAAAAATTTAAAAATTGAACAGGGCATTTTAGTTAGCTTTTACAATCAACTGAATACGGCACAACATATCTCAGTCTTTAAAAATTGAGAAACTTGCTCAAACCAATGTTCCATAGTTTGTAGAAAAATCTGTCCCTATTCACTTTGGTCAACATCAAATTGTATTTTCTTTGGTAAATGAGTCAAATATTGATGATCATATCAGGATGAGAAATAGCAAGATGATAGTTCTATTAAAAGATTAAGAACCAGAAGGAGATCCTGAAAAAAAAACACACTCCAACTGCCCCCAAATGAAGTCTCAAACAATGGATGAAGTAGATAATTTGTCCAAGTTGCAATAAATGGAGAAAAAATGTTAAGCTTCTCTTTCAAATAATGCTAATTAATACTTCCTTGATTTATGGCGACCAGCTACATTATTTGATAGTGATACGTACCCCTCTTTGAAATTTGGTATTAAGGGTGTCGAGAACACTGAACTCCATATCTTTGACGGTTTGACTAGTGAGATTGGAGAACACAACAGAGACAACCACCTGATCGTGACGCTGAGCACTGATACGAGTCTCATATGTCTGGAAAACATCACATAACATTTACATTACACCCAATCAAAAATGTGGGTAAGGGTAAACACATTCAGACTAGAGCAACAAAATAAATAACAAACTATACAAAACAAGTAATAGTAGGTATCCCAAACTGATTTTTCATTTCGATCACACACTAAAACTAATGGTTGTGGCTTGTAGAACTTATAATCCAATGAATTTTGGTACCAAGTTTATTTCGACTACGATAACATACTATGATATGGTCTATGGTGAAAAAATATATTCTTTCTGCCATTGCATTGAATACTGCTAACAACAATAATGTTAACTTCTCAAAACCATACCTATTAATTATTTCCTGGTCATATTCAGTATTAACCTGACTGAAATATTTAACCGTCAATAGCTCAATAATTGATTATCTGATGTCCACGTAGAAATATTCATTAGAATCCATATTCTTATATTAGTGACCACTAATCATGAGAAAGATTAAAATCAAATATGAAGTATAGTAATTGATGTATTCTATGAAAATTGTCAAATAAAATACACAACTTGCTAAACCAACATAATAAAAATAATAATATAATAATAAATAATTATTTATATAGTGCTGATACCCATCAGAGATACTCAGAGGCGCTTTACAATTATTTGTTTTCATTCATTCATTCACTTGGTCACTCAGTAATTGTCATCACAGAACTTTGATAATATATATATGATAATAAACATAATTATGTTAAAGGGTTAATCAATACAAACTTACAAGTTTGATGGCTGGATTCTCTGCCAAAAGACTGTAACTGGACATTGGCTGCAGAAGATAGGAAATTTTGCTAAATATTTGAAAGTATTCTAAAATTTATATATATTGAAGGTGAATGATTGTCCATTCCTCCATTAAATTTTGATGAAGTGTAACAATAGTCTTTCAAATCAAGATAAAGAATAGCAGAGTACTTAATTTAGTGGAAAACTTGAAATCAAGTTGTGATATTAACAAAGTTTGATAGATCATACAACTTGTCTAGACAAAACTCAAAGACCATAAAACTTGTGACAGAAAAAAGTTGTGTGTCATGTGTAAAAAAAAAAAAAAGCCTAAGAATAACAACCTTAAAAAACATTTGCAAGGATACGTGTTTTAACTCCCATTAGATTTTGTTCTTTTTCTATCCTTAGCTTACTAAAACCTCCTTTAACAAGCTTGCATTAGCAAGCAGTTTAAATAAAAAGTGTTGCAATAATGACTAAAAACCAAAATCGCAACCCTCTGTATTTTCAGGTTAATACAGTGCCACTGTAGTCTCTACATTGCACAAGAACATTCTATCTTTTATCACCACGATTTTGTTTGTATCATATGGCAGAGTAAATCAAATTATAGAACACTGCAAGCCATGCACAAAATAAGAACGCTTTAATAGTCATCATTATAGTTAGTGAATTTGATAGGAACCTTTGTTTCTGGAACGGGTGCTGGTTGCGTAAGGTTGAGCATTTCTTTGGAAGGTGTTGTTACCCCCTCAGCTTCTTCGTATTCGCTTCTCTTATCTTTCAATTTTTTCTTCTCCTTCTTCTTATGATGTTTATCTTTTTCCTTGTCTTTTTTGGACCTCTTTCCTTTTTTGTTCTTAGATTTCTGAAATAAAATTTTAAAATCAATAATATGTTCCATTAAAAAATGATACTAAAATATTCAAACATCATATGTGATTATATCACAACAAAAACATCTGATCTGAGAGAGAGAAAGAGAGAGATGAGGGGGTGGGGTGGGAGTGTGAAGAGGGTGAGAAAGGCTGTCCAGCTCTAAAGCGTGCCGCCAGTCGATGGATCCTCCCGTTGCCACCCTTGCCGTGGCCTCTCCCGGCCGTCTTTCTTTTCCTCCTCGGGTCTCTCCTCCTCTAGGGGGGAGGTGAGAGAGAGAGAGCAGGTATAGATAAACTGAGTAGAGAGACAGAGTGTTAGAGTGACTGAACCATACGACAGCAAGTAATATCAAGAATGGAAAGACGCCGAGTGGCAGCATGACAGTTGATGATGATGATGAGCTTGGTGGTGTTACTTGTATTAGTGGTTTATTTGTTACCAAGGCCTGTCAAACCCGAACCAAAATAAAAACAACAAAATAAAACAGGACACTAATGGAGAGAAAAAAGAAAAAAAAATGTGAAGAACAGGCTATTTGAGTCCCTTTAAAACACAGGACTAGGAAGTTTGCTTACCCTTTCCTTATTACTATTTTTTACCATGTAACGAAAGAGTAATAAAATATCCATCATCACCTCTTCAATGTGAGCTGCCTCCTCCTCCTCTGAAGTTAAAACCACACTATCAACAGTTATCTTAGGCGTGGTACTAGCAGGGGATGATGAAGATGCTGGACCATCGACACCATTTGCTACTGGTGTGGTGGATTGCTTGTCTGTGACGCTCTGAGTTGCGTCCTCTTGCGATAACCAAAATGATAAGTCATCTTGATCCTGGAATAACAATGGAAGAAAAATAATAATCAAATCAAATTCTTGTTTTGTTATCTTTCTTTTTATATTCAGAGATTGACCTTTGATATGACCTAAATGTGCTGCCAAGGCGTAAAACTTACAACTTTAAACCTTGGTCTAACAAGTTTAGAGATATCAATTTTACCCCCCTTCGATACTTTAACATTTTAGAGACAGGACCTTATGTTGGTATAGTTCATCTCCAATAGGACTTGAACTTGCATAGCCGGGGAAAAAAGTGTTTTACCATTGGCCACAGGAGTCCAACCCGATCTAAAGCCAACTCAAAATATTATCCATATTGATAAAATGACATTAACCCTTTCAAGGTGGGGATTTGGTTTTAACAAAACTAAAAAATATCATGCATCAAATGTCTTGTAAGATTCTATTGCTCACATTAGAATATTCACTACTCTGCATTCAAACCATAGTGGCTATACTAAACATGACAAAAGTCATGAAACCATTAATGCTTGTTTGTTTATGAATGCAAAATTTTAGACTTTTTACGTTTTTCTAAACCCCTAAGCATATAAAGAGTTAATCAGTAACAGACAAGTGATTTTCAAAACACCAATAAACTTCTTTTCCCCGTTGCATTTTAACCTCCTCACCTCTGCAAGCGTCATGAATGCAAAGTTTTAGACTTTCTTTTGATTTTCTAAAGCCCTAAGCAAGTAGAGATTTGATTAGTAACAGAAACAAATTATTTTCAAGAAAGCACTCGGCAATAAACTTATTTTTTCCTCAACACTTTAACCTCCTCACCTCTTTAGTTGTAGGTGGTTCATCAAGTGCTTTTTCTGGAATGGTGGAAGTCTCTTTTTTGGTCTTTTCTTCTGCTCCATCTCCCGTTTCGGATATCAGAAGAGAGGGTCCATTGTCTTTGGTTTCTGACGTTCTTCTCTTTTTCTTGTCCTTCTGTTCAATCGATAATAAGAGAGTATAATTGATCAAAATAAAAGTGATCGGATAATTACAAACTCTGTGGGATTTTTTTTCATCCGTGAATGAGGGTTTTAATCAACTTTACACCACAAAACCCCTCAGTTACTTTATAATATAACATCATTGTAAAAGTGAAAAACCTCCCAAAGATGTTAGCTTTACACCTTGTCAACACATTAAGTCCTTTCAGAAGTCCAATAGATTCTACATAAATTTGTAAAAAGGGCCTGGAACACTGACAGAGAGAAAAAAAAACCCAACTCATGTAGGATTCCAATAAAGGACCTCTTGGTAAGGGATGCCCTGGAAATTTATCATTTTCCCCCAAAACTGAAAGAACAACGTAGGTAATAATAATAATAATACAATAATAAATAATTATCTATATAGCGCCGGTATCCATCAGGTATCTGTACTTACCTTACTCTTTTTCTCTCCATCTTTCTTTCCCTCTTTATCTTTTTTGTGCTTCTTCTTGTGTTTTTCCTTTGAGGAAACTTTTCCCTCTTCCTGGTCTTCTGCTGCAGCAGACTCTGACACAACATGATGCTGGCGAACAGGTATTAATTCATCATCTCTCAAAGGCCTGGGAAAATATCAAACAAGGAACTGAATATAATCCTGACACGACACTTAAAATTTACACAGGAAATAAACATTTATTAGGACTCCTCTGTGGCTCATCGCACACAGATCAGAAGATCCAACAGTATATTTGAAGAAAAAAAGGTGAAAACAGGCTATTACGGGGGGGGGGAATGTATAAAAAAAACCCAAGACCACAAGGTCGTAAAGAGGAGCAGAGTTGCTCCTAAGAAGATTCACCATACATTAAAACAAAAATTCTTTGCCTTTGATTCAATCACTGAAGACCAACAACACAATAACAACACTCTCAGACCAAACCCCAAGATATTTTGTGCTGATAATAATAAATAATGAAAAGGCAAGTCCAGCTGCTTACAAAAAACATGCTGGCCTTCAATAACACTCTTTTTTTCTTTAAAAATAGAATACTCACTCATCCAAATCAATGTCCAGGGCCTTGTGTTTCACACTGGCTCCTAGATCATCATCCTTATCTGATCCATCCATGCCCTGAAAAAAGGAGATATACGTATATTAGCCTTGTTGTTTGTTTGTGTTTTAAATAATGCATAAACAGCCGTATTGGTTGTGGAAAACATCAAAAAGTTAGTTTTACACCCTTAGCGACACATTATAAGTCATATGAATGGTGGTTACAATGATAAGCAGGCACTACAGTAAGAATGAGTCCAATGAGTATTTCAATATGAATACCAGACTATCAATTATTAACAAATCAATTTCAGTTGAGTAAAAACCAAACCCCTCAGTGAAAAGGATTTAAAGCGACTTGACACAATCCTGGTAGCATTGTTTTGGTCATAGAATGAGAAACAGAAATATCAATACATCATCTAGATTTCAATATAAGAAACAACTACTTACACTCTACCACGAATACAGCGAACACTCATATGACGAAACTAGCGTTGACTTTACAATATAGCACAATAGCGATATAACGAAATAAATTGTGCTGTCCCTGAAATTTCATTATATCTGTTTTAAAGTATACAAAAGAAAAAGATATAAAGGTTGAATTTAATGGCCTTTTCCACACATATAGGTTATATCAAAAGAGGTTCAATAGAACTTAAGAAGATTCCACGTGAATCTCCAGGGCAGAGACATGAAAACTCTGAAAAGTCCAGAGAAAAACTGCTGTGCTCCGAAGTCGAGTGTCATGATCACTGAGCCACTATCCTGATGCAGACAATCTTATAAACATATAAGAGAGAAAGAGAGCAAGAACGACATAAGAGGAGGAAGAAAGTTGTTAGTTTAATACCCTATTTTCGACACAGAAAGGTCACATCAAAGGCTTTTCAACAACTTAAGAAGATTCCACATAAATTTCCAGGGGAAGAAGCATGAAAAAAAAAATGCACACAGGCAGGATTCAAACCCTAGACCACTGCATTCAGACAAAAGTAATTGTCTGTTTGTTTGATGAAGCCCCATTAATACTGCAATGCAGTGTTGGAGTCCCCTATATGTTCTGGCACAAATGGTGCACAACTGCCACATATAGCAAAACATAGGTAGGGCTGTAAAAGCTATGGATCCAATGATTTTAGACAAGCAGGTGATCAGCCCACTGTGCCCATCATCCTTTATCAGGCCAATAAACAAATTACTGTTGCCCTTGTGGTCACCTCCTCAGCTATAGCAAGAACTGGGAAAATTTGCCAC
>JARBEQ010308820.1:0-16835 GCA_030265355.1 Tritonia tetraquetra
GCAGTATAAATCATAATCAAGGTCAATAAACAAATTAATGTAGCCCTTGTGGTCACCTCCTCAGCTAGGTAAGAACTAGGAGAATTTACCACATGTACATTTACCAAAAATGTAATGGAGTTAAACATTGAATTTGCTGTTTGTTTGGATACAAGAAAATAGTTCATTCGTTCCTTTTGATACTTCATTGATGAGTGAGAGTTTACTTTTACAGGCACTGTAATAACATTCAGTCTTCGAGGAATCTATAATATTTTGATTATAATCATAAACACATTAACACCATCTAAAAAGAACGCTATTTTTGACTCAGTTTAATAATATCCAAAAGCTATATAAAACTTGATTTGATCTTGCAAGATCTGGATTAGTAAATGGTCAACTGTATCATAATCTACACGAATTTGAGATAGGTATGATAATAGATGGTCTGATGATTTCTGCATGCACAGGCTCTGACCATATAATGTGATACAAGGTCTGGCCATAGATCAAAGTTTTTAGTTTTATGACCTTAGCAACTCATTTTAAGCCATATCGAAGGCACGACCTCCAATTTCTATCTCCAATAGGACTTGATTCTATAAGAAATCCACAGTGTCAATGCCATAAACACTCTGAGAGAGAGTCCAAAGGGAAAATCCCCACGTCACTTTTTGTGTCGGTGGTTCCACGGTTGAATAAATGATGTCTTAATGGCATGCGATCTCCTTCTTAAGCTTATCCCGCAAATTGCAGGGTCACCATGAATGTCACATCTCCATGCTTTACAATCCATTGTATCTACCTCTTTCAAGCCCTCCTCACTCATGTCATATTCTAATGCATCCATCCATCTTCTTTTTGACCTTCCTCTTTTTCTCTTTGCATCCACCTAGTTTACGATTTCTGTATTGTTGTTCAGCTAGCTGATGTGGCCCTAAACGTTTCAGTTCTAATTTTTCATCTAATGTCAATCTATTAAATATGGCACACGTAGTAAATAATCCACTTCATTCGTTTGGGACGAGCAAAAACAATTTTTTAAAGTTAATTGATAACAAACAAAATTCAAAATGTCATAGCTTGTTTTGAATCACTGACAATAAAACACAATCAATTACAAACACCAAAAGCTTTTGTAACTATAACACAATAACTTCCTTCAAGAAACAACAAAACCAAAGCAAAATTTAGGCACTCACATCATGGAACTACACGCATCACACACAACTCTACACAAACACACATACACACACACACACATGACGCATCACGCACGCCCACCATCCTGTCTCAAATGCCACCATACACACGCTTGAATGGAGCCCAGCTCCAATTGGCACCAATGCTGTCCATTTCTCTATGTATTACAATCACGACCTTTGACCATATGACTACATTTTTTTTTACTAAACTCACATACGTCTATTTGGTTCACATCTTACCATGGCATCAAGAGGAAAAGGAGAGGTTCATCAATTAGCGAGGCGAGCGATTGTGTGCGATTGCCGGAATGTGATGAAGTGTGTGTGTTTGAAGAACATTAAGAAAGCCTCTCTTGTTGTATTTGATACAACGTGGATGTTGGATGTGCGTATTGCTATATTTTATAGGTGGTTCCAGGCACCAAATAACCAAGGAGAACATGTGCCTGACGTCACCACCAGGATTCGAACAGGGATCTTCTGCAAACAAGATGACCATAGAGATCATTTAATACAAGATAGGATCACAGCTGATGAATTTCATTTTGGGCAACCTTTTAGAAAATGTGTGTCCCTAAGGAGGAAAGTGTCCAAACTATACATCTATACTATGATACTGAAAAGTTACAGTTTAATAGTTTCAAATTTATCTTTACATTACTGAAAATAATATGGTAAAAAAAAATAAGAATGATCATTATACAAAGGATTTTCATTTGTTCATTGAAGTATTCTGTCATCTAATACCATCACTTGAAGATATGATTTAAGTTCTGAGAAATTAACTCCTGGACTTTTAGGGGCTCATCTCACTAAATATGCACTTTGTTTTAGTATCAAGTAGATTCATGAAGACACCGGACCCAGCTTTCAGAAAAATATTGTCTGATGGCCCACAGTGTATTATTCATTATACTTGTTTATTTCCACTGGATGTGTAATTATGAATGAGACCTCAAAAGCTATTTTGCACAATATATATTATAAGTGTATTTAGAAAATGTAAAATGTTATGCAATATGTTTGCCAATACAGCAACAAATGTGAACTTAAAAGAGAAAGCTTTCCTTTCATTTGTAGATTTTAAGAATTGAAATGACATTTTCAGGTTAGCGATTTTAACTGCACAATAAGATTCATTTTCATCTATTTTCATAACTTACTAATTGACACTACTGATTTTATGATCGCATAATCAAAATAATAGAGCTTAATCATTTACTAGTCGTAAATCTCATGCTTGATTGTTCACTTTAAAGTTTAGTCAAAGTATTTCTGTCTCAGAGTTGAACATTATAATTCATTCCATGTCTACCTCATTAAATTTTGTATTAACTGGAAAATCTTATGTCTGTTTATATATTCATCTGTAGGGCTACTTTTGTACACAAAAAGGAGGAACTTTGGGCAGCTATTAAATCTGCAGTTCTCGATGATGGCAGCAAGGCTGATCCTAAAACACTCACACCTCCGTCTGCTCTGGCCTCGGAATGCTCAAGCACTTCATTGCCTGTAAGCATTGTTATACCAATTTGCATTTTATTCATTATATTTAATTGAGTCATTGCCATGTGCTTGAAATGGTATGCCAGTTGAAGCAGTTATGCTGTTTGTTTCATTTTTGACTGAATAGTCCATCCGTGGTCAATTTGTGTATAGAATAAAGTAGCTGCCAAAAACAATAATTGCAAAAACAAGGTATCTTGAAAACCTAGAAGGATTTGAATAAACAAATCAAGAGGGACAGAGCAAGATACAAAGAGAATAAACAAAAGATAAGAGCTGCTTTATCACTCTCATAAATAAATGGAACTCCAATGAAACTAGGATAAATACCAAATTGAGGGTTTTTAAAACTTATGTGAGATCTGCTCTCATGTGTGGTGCAGAAACTTAGAGACTCACAGTCACAACAACAGAGAAACTGCAGGTATTGGTCAACAAGTGCCATACACATTGGTAAGTTACTGAGATTTGCGCAGAGCCTCTGCAACTCTCTCCTCCTGCCTCTGCATGTTCAGGACAAACTGAAGTGAGACAGCTGTTTTTGTCGGAGACATAGACAACTGGACAGCAGATGACATGTCACAGCATATGGCCAGAACCACAAGCAATGTTCTGAGGCAATGTCCTTGATGCAATATGTGGCTGCAGGATTTTGCCTTAGGGTTTACTCCTGAAGCCTTTCTCATATAACAGGTATAGCCACAAGGCAGTGGAGGTTTTGTTTAGTGTTTTCCTTCTCAGAAGGGTACTGAACATTGAATTATATAAACTGGTTACCAACGAGGAAGTGTGACAGTGAGCCAGTCACTGAATCAGGCATCAAGGGAAAGCAATGGAAATGGATATGGCACGCTCTATAAAAAACAGTCCACACAAGACAGGTGCTGAGACGAAATTAATAGAATGAATATGGCACACTCTATGAAAACCACTGTCCTCATACAACAGGATATGGTGCACTCTCTGAAAACCACAGTGCTCATACAACAAGATATGGTGCACTCTCTGAAAACCACTGTCCTCATAATGCAGGTGCTGAGAACAAGATAGGTCACACTATATGAAAACACACAAGACAGGTCCTGAGGCAAAATCAATAGAACAAGATATGGCACACTGTATGATTGTAAATATAACAAAGAATTACAAAAAATTCCATTGATATACAGTCATTCTGTCTATATCCATCCACCTCATCTATTTTTTTTAAAAGATATAGACAAACTTCTTATTTGTTCCAGATGAAATTGCCCCTTCCACTTCTCTTTTCACCTTTTAAAAAATTAGCGCCCTTATGGCCACAGTTTGTCCTATCTTGAAAGGTTGGCAGACACAGGGGGTGTGCAGACATAGGCAGGATGACTCTATGTGACACAGATCAAACAAAAGTGACCTTAACTCATGAAAATCTGAGTGTATCTCTTAAATATAATTTACCTACAGCTTAAGACATTGAAAAAAACAAGGATTGATAAATGTTTCTAAAGAATACAATTGCAATCTAACTGTAGAATTCTGCGAAAAAAATAGTTTCGATTTTTTGCCAAAGTTTTATCTAAGATAAAAGACCCTTGAACTGAAACGTGAGAAATTGGATGTTCAGCAAGGGGCTCATACTTTTAATTGCTAGAGTGAATTTATTATTTAATTGCGATAATACAGTATTTTGCATTTTGTGTTTACATTTCTTAGTTTGATTTCAATTTGACTTCTTCTTATCTTCAGACTTACACAAAATACCTTTTTAATTCTCATCAGGATGATTATTTTTCTAAAGACTCTGACTGTGATGAAAGCAAGAATTGCTTCTCAGACTGTGGAAAAGATGGATGCACTTTTCAAATTAAATTCAGTCAAGATGGTGATGACTTTGGTGTATATTCAATCAAGACAACTGCCATTGGATCCTCAGATATGTATGTTGCTGTTGGATTTTCCAGTGACCAAAAAATGGTTTGTAGTAGAAATGCATGGAAATTGTTTCTAACATTTTTAATCATTTTTCTCTTCGTGGAAGCAAAGAAACACATTTTATTCAGAGTACACAATGAACCTGGTAGGTACTGGTTCCATATATATATTCACCCCGCCCCTACGGTCATGTGTCACTTGACAAACTTTTCTTGCCTGGTTAGCTGACACTTTCCCTCTTAGGGTCACTGACTTGGTCAGCATGGGTTTGTTTTGACAACACAGCATAGTTGTTTGTTAGTTCATGCCATGTTGTACTGACATCTTTACCATGGCACTTCCCCTCATCATTTTCCATAATGGCTGAAAATTTGTATTATTTTGTTGTAAACAAAAACTTCCCTATTAAAACAAAGTTATCACAACAAAAGCATCGCATCTCAATACTTAAACATTTTCACATGTGTTCAAAACTTTTTCAAAAGACTTTTTCGAAAGAAAGTAATTCCCTACAGTATCTTTAGTCGATTAATTCTATCGAAGAAGAGAAAAAGAGATACAAAGGTGACCTTTTAACCTTGTTATCGTGCATCGCGCAGCCAGCCTAAACTCGGGCCGGTAACTACAAGCCACACCATTTTGGGATGGTAGTGGGCATAATGAATGAATAAATAGACAATTCTTTTATTGCCTAAACTCTCTTTGTGTATGTTTATGTTCGTCAGTGATTGGGATGGGGTGTGTGTGTGTGTGTGTGTGTGTGTGTGTGTGTGTGTGTGTGTGTGTGAGTGGGTACCTGTGGGTATATTATGTGTGAATAGCGTTGTTTGTTTTCATGTAGGTACTTGTTTTTGTTTACACATCTAATACTATAAAGCTGGTGTCAACGGCTGAGTGCAAACTCCTCCTGTGATGTATTATCGTTTATATTTTAATAATGATATAACATTTGCAAAAGGGTTGACTAAAATAAGTGATTAACAGTTGATGACATCACATCCCTAATAATCCTAACAACATTGGGTGTCCCTGCTTGTGTAGGATATTTGACAAATATAACTGAGTGCGTTTTGTCGGGTGCCAGGAATGAATACATGACATATGGCTATTACCAATCATGTACGATGTATAGATTTTCTTCTTTTTTTTTTACAATTAAGCAACCAAAGACAAATTGCCTGGTGGACAATAAAGATTTATTTGTATTATTATTGTTATTAATATTATCATCATCACCACCATCATCATCATCATCATCATCATCATCATCATCATCATCATCATCATCATCATCATTATTTTTATTGTTATTGTTGTTGTTGTTATTATTATTTAATTCAACCATGCATTAGCCGAGGTGCGCTGGCCGCAAAGAGCACATAACAAACAAAGCCACAAACCCTTAATAAGGATCTATATTTTTTACCATCATTTGAATATTTGGATCTTTATTTTTTCAAGGCTATATATGTTGATGATAGATATCTCATTTTCTATCTCTCTCTGTTCATGCTCTTACATAAACACACAATGTATAAACAAAACAACACTCATGTGTAAACAAAACAACACAACACACTTTCCAGACAAAACCCTTCATTTTACTTTCCTCTGCCACTGACTGCCCCTCTCTTTACTACCTCAAGGTGTTAATTTAGTCTCAGAAGTGCATAACAACTCAGGGGATTCATTACATAGGAGAGAAGACATGCCTTCCCGTCTGTTAGTATGTGTCTGGGATTCTATCTAGCTATTGTTCTATTCACACAGTGAAAAATTAATTTGGTTGCAAGATAATTTCTTGTATAGTGTTTGAACATAGGTGCAGTGAAATGCTGTAGGGTGTTGAAAGCTACTTGATTGTTTTTGGCTTGTTGGAGTAAGGTGAATCATTTACTTTTTCCGCATGTTTTGAGTGATAGCCACTGTAATGTTAGAGGAATCTTTGCAGCACATGCTGTTTGCCAGGTATAGTAGTTTATAGTGATTTTGACTGATTTTCTTTGTATCTGCCTAGTCAAAGTATGGGTTTCATGATATGTTACTTTTTGGGAGCAGCTCCTGTATTAAAGTCTCGTATGATGTACTTTGTTTTGTAGATGTTGCTGTGCAAAGGCTTGTTTTATTGCTAAAATCTTTCTTTCTTTATCAATAACCTTTTAGTACCTTTCGGTGTAAGGTATTTATTGCTAAAATAACCAAATAGATTCTGTCCTTATTGATTCCCTTTGATAAAACTGAACTTTTTGTCTTGACTCTCCTTCAAAGAGAACCTTTTGGGTTCTTTCAGAAAGCTAGTTCTTAAGACCAGTTCTGAACTTTTTGCTTTTTTTCTGAATATGCCATGGAAATCTATCATTCATATGAGAATTGAACCCATTCATGCCAGCCTCATATTTGGAAATTTATTGTCGCTTCACGGTGCACTTTGAGTGTGGAGACCATTTTGATGGAGTGGTTGATAGCTCACTCAGTTGTGTGGTTATCTCAGTCATGATGAAAGGGTAGCTAAAGTGGCAACTGTGGGTTCGATCCTCAATGTCACATGTCATTTTTCTTCAATATCATTGATATGATTATTTTTATATTCCTTGTATTCTATATTTTTCAGGATCAAGATAGTGTATCTGGTTGCATATATCAAAAGGGAAGCAGTATAAGGGCTTTTAATGCCTATAACAATGGACATTCTCCAGAAATATTGGCATTAGATGTAAGTGTAACCTTAAGCTCTAAATATCTCATGTATAATTTTTATAGTTCTAATATTGACCCTCAGTGTTGGATCAATTTGATTTTGAATGTTAGACTCGTTTTAATCAAGTTCCCTTGATGATTATATCGTCACTGTTGGATTCTAAATATACAAGTACAAGCGATATTTTTCATGTTCTTCTTGTGATGTAAGCGTACGTTTAGACCATTACAATTTGAGATGGGAAACTTGTACGATTAAAATACCATGGGGAGCGTCCCTAGCTCAGTGGTCAAGCTACTAGACTTTGGACACGGAGGACCAGGTTTCAAGTCCCGCCTGGTGCAGAATTTTTCCTCTGGACTTTTCAGAGTTTTCATGGCTCTGCCCTGGAGTTTGACGTGGAATCTTCTCAAGTTCTGTTGAACTGCCTTTGATATGATCTTTATGTGTTTAAAAGGGCGTTAAACTTCAAACTTTGGAAACTTAAAATCACAATCAAAATAAGCATTTTACAAAAATAAGCATTTTGATTGGCTGACACATTTCCCATGAAAAGGGGATGGTTTTCAAATGATGAGGTGTCTCTAAATAAATATAAATGTACACAGTGATAAAATTTGCTATTGTACAATTATTATCCAACAGCGATGATATGTGGTTTGATTTTTTTGTTCTACTTCATATTAACATATGCTGAAAACATGTTAAGATTACACATTAAACATTCATAATTTTATTGTTGAGGGTTTGATAGAATATTATTGTGCAGATTACTTTATATACCAGCAATCATAGATAACACACCACTAGTTATGAATATAAAAAAAGGGTTGAAGAACTGAAATAACAGAAAATAACTAGCTATTTGTTTGTTAAAGTTGATCCATTTTATGATTGGAATGAGTTAATACGAAATATTGAAGTTTTGTAGATTCATTTGCATAGGTTTGTTGCTGCTAGGGATCAAGAAAAAAAATGGCACTTACAGACAGGGAGTTAAGGGTAATGTCAATATGGTGTGTGACCTTCATGAGCGTCAATGCACACCTGTCATCTGCATTGCATACTGTTGCAGAGTGTCTGGAAGGTTTTTTGAGGTATTGCATTCCATTCTGCAATGAGCACTTGCTCAAATCTTCCATGCTGTTGATGACATGTTGACAAGTCCTCTTGTCACATGCTCAATCGAATTCGTGTCAGATGACATGAAATTCCAGCTCATGTGAGGTGAGTGAGGCCTTGTGTTATCTTGCTGTAAGATATACAGATTTGGGTGGTTCTGGAAAAAATGGCACAATGATTTGTCGCAGAACTTCTTTGCTGTAAATTTTGGCAGTGACTTTACTCTGAAGACATGAATGCAAAATTTTAATGATTTGGAACAAATTAACTGGTTTTGATATCAAAATTTTAAGCAATAGAAATACATCTGCATGATTCCATTGAAAGTCAATCATTTTTTTAATGGAAACTACCTTGCCCCACCCTCATATAGAAAGGATAGACACTATTGTGAGGGAGGGAGGGGTCCTTATTGCCAATAAAAGTGACCTAATATCTGTTCAAAAGATTGTGAAATAATGTGGATAAAAATATTCCTCGCACAGGGTGACATATACATAGGCTGCTTCTGTCGTCGACCATGCAACGATGTGAATCGCTATCCAAAATTTGCCACAGAAAATGCCACATGTCATCCACAGATTTCAATCTACCAGATAAAAATTGGGACAATTTAAACATAAAACAAAAGCCATAGTATGGCAACAAGATTAACAAAAAAAATGAAAGAATTCATAAACGATTTCAATAAGATATTGGACTTATTTCTAATGGCTAATCCAAATTTGATATGAGCGATCATGACACTGTGATATGTGAGATAAATGTAAGAGCAAAACCCAATTGCTCAATATTCATGTGTAAGAAGGGCGATCTAAATGCCTTAAAACAGAACTAAGAAAAAACATGCTACGAGCATATGTTGTTGATGAGCTATTAGAAGTTGACCAAAATTCCATCACAACAGACTTCAGCACAAAAAAATCTACAAAATTTTGGACACATAGAAGGATACATCTGGAATCAGTGTTCTTCAAAGACCTAATGAAACTGAAGCCAAAGACACTGTAGAAAAGCAAACATTTAAAACAAACAATACCAAAGTGTTTTCACCAGCGAGGATCCCATCATACAAACCATGGATAAGGCCATAACACCCCCAATGCCAAGAATTCAAATCACACCCTTCTTCTTCTTCTTCCACGTAATGTCGACCTTCAAATAGAAGATTATGACATGTTTGTTTGTGTGTATTGTTACTGGGTCACTTTATGTATCAAATTGGTTTTGGATGTGGGGGGTGGACTACTTCGAGAGAGTTGGTTGATGAAGGAGTCCAAGGTGGGGGCTGATTTGGTTTCTTTAGGCAGGATGTTCCACTCATTAACTGTTCTGGGATAGAATGAGAATTTTCGGAAGTTTTTGGTTGTGGAGAGAGGGATAAAGCTGTCTTCGTTTAGTGATCTAAATGTCCGAGTTGGTTTTATGAGGTCAGGGTTTGACACTGCCACTAGATTGTTTTTGATTTTGTACAGTATGATGTTTTGTTTCACCCAATGGTATTGTTAAGCTGCTGCAGACAATCAACCACCAAAAGCAGCTGGTCCAGGTTTAATACCACCCAGATGTTTTTCAGCAATCGCTAGATACTGGTAATCTAAAATCAAGCTACAAGACCAGATGGTACTGGAAACAAAGGAGTTTAAGTACTTGGGATCCACTGTACAGTATGATGTTTTGTTTCACCCAATGGTATTGTTAAGCTGCTGCAGACAATCAACCACCAAAAGCAGCTGGTCCAGGTTTAATACCACCCAGATGTTTTTCAGCAATCGCTAGATACTGGTAATCTAAAATCAAGCTACAAGACCAGATGGTACTGGAAACAAAGGAGTTTAAGTACTTGGGATCCACAATCCACGAAAATAGTGACAATGAGACACAAGTGAAAAAAATAATCCAAGATGGGTGGAATAAGTGAAGAAAAATCATGGGTGTGTTCTGTGACAGAAAAATATCAAATAATATAAAAGAAGAATCACATAAAACCATCATAAGACCTGCCCTGATGTATGGACTGGAAACTGCTACACTGACCAAAAAAGCTAGAAAAGAAACTAGAAGTAGAAGAGATGAGGATGTTGTGCTGGAGCTTGGGATTGATGAGGATGGATAAAGGAAGAAATGAGAAAATTCCCCACACTCTGGGAGTGCAACCTATGACAAAAAAACTATGGGAAAGTAGGCGAAGGTGGTTTAGGCACCCGAAAAGGAGGGATGAGGATTATGTCAGCTAAAGAGTCTTGAGGATGGAACCAGCAGGAAAAAGAAAGAGAGGAAAATCAAAAAGGAGATGGATAGACAATATAAAGGAAGAAACAACTCTCGATAGAAAACAATGGAAATTAGGCATTCAAAATGACAACCCTGCTAACAACAAGACAAGCTGATAGAAGAAGGAGGAGGAGGAGGAGCAGCAGCAGCAGGAGCAGCAGCAGCAGCAGCAGCAGGAGGAGGAGGAGAAGAAGAAGAAGACAAGATACTGGTAGTGTACCGAAAGACTGGAAACATGCCAACTTGACTGTCATTTTTTTTTAAAGGCAGAAGGGACATAGCTTCAAATTATTGTCCAGTATCTCTCACTTCTGTTCCTTGTAAAATCCTTGAACACATTATATTCCCATTTCAAACGTCACAACATCTTGGTTGATTCATGCGAAACACAACTTATGATAACAATCGAAACAATTTCAAAATGTTTTGACAATAGACAACAAATTGATCTCTTAGTGCTAGACTTTTCTACAGCTTTTGACAGAGTGCCTCACAACAGGTTAATCCAAAAACTATAGCATAACAGTTTATGCAACTTCACCACCAACACAACGTACAAAAGGACAAATTGTTCAGGGATGGACAACAACAGCAAACTTTACATTGGTTCAAAAACTGGCCCTGTGGAAGGACTCAACTCATCATCCTTGAAGGATACTCGAGTCACGAGTGCCTGGTAGTGTTGTGTGCCACAGGGAATGGTTTTTCATTCATCAACAATCTAGGAGATGATCTTTCTGCTGAGTCGAGGCTCTGATTGTTTGCAGATGACAGCCTCTTATTTAGAGAAATAAGAACGCAGAGAGATGCAGAACAGCTCCAAACAGACTTAGACTCTTTGGTTTGGAGGTCTCAGATGTGGCACATGAAATTTCACCCTGAAAAATGTTTCATCATGACCATTTGCAGACACAAACATCTCATCACACACAATTATACATGATGCAAGGCCAGTCACTACAACATGTGGACAACATTCCTTATCTTGGTGTTCAACTGAATAAATCACTAAAATGTGATACACAGGTCACTTGTATCGTTGTTAAGGATAACAAATCATTACGGTTCATAACGCAAAACTTACATCAATGCCCACAAAAAGTAAAAGCTCAAGCTTATATGGCATTAGTACGACCAATCCTAGAATATGCCAGTGCAGCATTGGATTCACACACATAACTATTATAAAACGAATACAACGAAAAGGGCCACGATTTGTAACTAATTGCCACAACAGGGACGCAGGGTCTGTGACAGACATTATAGTGGCAATTACTAGAAACACACAGACAAAACAAACACTGGCCATCACTATCCCACCTCTTTTCACTACACTGGCCTGTAATCACACCACAAGGAATTAGCACCCCTTAAAATTCAACCAGCCATCAGCCAGAACTGACACCTATTGATTCAGTCTTTTTCCCAAGGACAATAACGCAATGGAACAAGTTAACTACAGATACTATAGACAATGGCAACGTGATATGATTTAGATAGAAATAGAAATGAAGAGATGTTTGATGGTGGTATGAAAATCCACCCCATAAGTGAACACTTCCTCCTCCATATCTGTTATGCTGGATCACACAGGCATTGTAAATTTCCCCATTGGGTGCCACCAAACTCAAATTCTTGTGTCTCCATAAGAAACATTAAATCAGCTCACATAAGAAAAGAAAAAACAATGCTTTTGGTGCTTTATTTATGATTGCTGGTATACATATTGTTTGTACTCTTATTGAGAGAGGGCAATTTGTTATTCTAGTTATAAATGAGCAATTGATATTCCACTTGTCATGACTATTTTCAATTTAATGAACGTAGGGTGTGACTCTGGGAACTTCATCATATGAGAACGGAGTCTTCTCATGTACTTTCAAAAGAGCTGTGGCTGCTGGTCTAGAGAATAAAAGATTTGATCTCAACTTCTCTTGGTATTTGTTGTTTGCAAAAGGCAATTATGAGAGTAAGTAATTGTTTGAATAATTAGAGGAAAATACTGCTTATAAAATATGCATTAATTTAAACCGCAAGCTCCATTGAGAAAAATGCATGTATCTTTCAATTCTTTAATGATAATCATTTTAACCGAATGTTGCAAACAAGCAAATTACCTTTCAGAAGACGGATGCAGCATTATTAACTCAACCTTGATGTTGGAATGGTGGAATTCTTATCCATTTAGATATAGATTAATTAAATCAATCATTGGACTCCTCTGAGGAGCACTTGCCCTTGGATCTAGAGATTCTCAGTTCAAATCCTGGCTGGTTCAAAGAGTTTAAAAGGCTGTTTTTCAGATGTACAAGTTTGTCTTATCAGAAATAGACTATATATATGTAGAAGTTCTTGCCTCCCACCTCATGCCTGAATGGTTGAAACAGGCAAAAAACTGATAGACCTCTAACTTTAAACTTCAAATATATGTTGTTTTTTTACATCAAATTTTGCCCCCACCCCCAAAATAGAATTGTTGTTTTTAAAGTCTTGTCAGGATGGAGGAAATTATCTAAGAAACATTGTAATTCATTTACATCTGAACAGATCAGCTGCGCTATCATAAGTCAAGACAAGCTTCTTCTAAGCGATACTCATTAACAGGTAAATATGTTAGTTTTTAGCTTTATCTAAATTAGTCATGGAACTTTTGAACGTTGGTTTCTAAATTCACTGTGGTTGGTGTTTTATGCTTGACTCATACAAAACACATTTGCTGTGGAATCAACAATGTGCATTTAACATAACTTTTGTAAGCTACAAATGCGTGAATGAGACAACAACTTGGGCACAGACTGAGACAAACAGTGGATGCTCTATGTGTGCAAACAAGATTACTTTTACCAGGCATTGTGATACTTGTATATGGCTACATAATATATTCGCAATAGTTGGATTGGGAAATCCATGGTCACAATCACAAGGATTGACCCTGTATTTCATGATATGGACTTTCTGATGTTGGAACATTAAAAAATTAGTTTAGGATATAATTTTGATTTTTCTTGTTTCTTACAACATCTGAAGGTGCTAGGATCAGGAGTTCAATAAATACTACTGAACGTTAGTGCAAGTAGTGTCCGTTGTTGAGTGAACTTCTTCTTGAATGGAAGGTCGAATGTTTGAATCATTGCATGGAAGAGTTTCATCTCTGGGCCTTTCTGAGTTTTGAAGTCTCTGTCTTGGAGATTTATATTAAATCTTTAAGGTTCTAACACAGGCAGGTTTTTAAACTTGAAGCACTGCCTTTAAGATAACCTCACTGGGTTGAAAAAGATGAGGCAGGCATCAAGGGACATAAGAATAAGGCCATTTTATACAGGTCCATTACGCAGGTGTGGTTGTTTGTTTGTTTGTTTGTTTGTTTGTTTTTGGTGTTTTAAGGCGCTATTGACATAGGTAGGTTATTTCAGCACCTGCCACACAGCCTCAAACAAATCAAAGGTAACTAGATGCCACCTATAGACCACTAGGAAAGACGTGTAGTCCATGGGTGGCACACACCATTGAGGGAGATGTACCCCCTGTTGGTGAACAGAGGACCTATTAATAGACCTCAGACCCTGGGGGGGGGAGAAGTAAAAAAAAGGAAAAAGGAAGAGAGGACAGAGCGAGATCGGACAAGACGCCACCCATGGACCACTAGGAAAGATGCGTAGTCAATGTGTGGCACCCATTAGTGGGGGGAGGGGGGGGGGGGGGTTGCACCCCCTGTTGCCCTGTTGATGTACAGATGACCTACATATATATACCCCGTTCCCCTGCGGGGAGAGGTGATGAGGTTAAGGATGGGTAAGAATGATGAAGAAATAAAAGACTCCATAGAATAACCACGGACAATGAAAAGTTGAATGGTAGCAAACATGTGTACAGTGAACACACAGCATGCGCACAATGGAGGCTAAGCATGTGCAAAGGAAGGTTACAATAAACTGTTTCATAGAGGAAGGAAACTTTTAAAATCTCCTCTCATTTAGAAATCAGTTGGAGGGAAGAGTGTCAATATATCCTCTCTTTTGCTCTGTTTTTCTCTCACATAGTCTCTCTCTCTCTCTCTCTCCTCTTTCTTTCCCTCTCTCTTTTTCTCACACTCACACACACACACACTCTCTCACAATCACGCACATCATCGCCTCAGAATTGAATTGTCCTAACTACACAAATCAGGTTTTTTGAGTTATTATGATAGTCAGATTCACCATTATTGATTGTCCTATCTCACATAGAATGGTAACCTAACTCAGCCTATCTTTGACAAAATTCACAGATGCTTTTGTCCTGTCCTGATTTGCATTCCAATATAGAATCATTTCATCCTATCTACATTAAATGCGAACCCAATGAATAAAATGGTCCTATACGGAAATATTATGATTTTGTGAAGTCTTATGCTTCGGGCTGCATTCCCAAGCGACCCGACTCCGTGGACCGCAGCCCCATCGGCCGCCTGGGGCTAGCGCCGGCAGTGGTTTTTCACATGATAGCATCACTTTCCTGTCCAAAATGGCTGCTCAACAAATAAGCCGAGATGATGTTTTTTCGAGAGTTGTTTGATAACTCACAACCAAGTGAAGATGAATCAAGTAGGTAAGTTGAATATATTTTTTGTATGAGATAAAAAGGCAAGTCCATAGTTTAGTGGAGATAAATTGAGAATTTATCTTATTTATTGACAGATGCCTCTGAGTGGTGTAGTGGATTCAATTTACGTCAACAACAATGTAAATGAAGAATGAGTGTTAACTTTCCATCAGAAATTACCATCTTACCTCTAATGATAAATGTTTGCTTGAAATAGTATCATGGATTTTATATGATTCCTCCTTTACTTGAAGTTGTGCATAATATTCTACTCTACTCTAAGTGTCTTTTTAGACTTAGCTTGCTTTCATTTTTAGTTTCAGATCATGTTGAAACTAAACATCAATGTATTTTATAAATTGTGACTCACACTATATTGACATGGGACTATACTATGTGGATTTCTAGTAAATCTATTGTTTCTTTTATTTCAGCTATGAAGATGATTCAAATGCAGACAATAACTACATTCCAACCCCATGCAAAAGCAATGACATTGATACTGAAATGAATGAGAGTTTGATCATACAAAATGACAGACCAGATCAGAAGTACAAACATGTTATTATGTGTGTGGAGACTTCTCAATTTGATATATATTGTTTTAACAGTTGTGCTGGTTGCTTCATGAGAAGAGAGAAAGACCTACTTCTTGTGTAGTTACTTATTATGTTGGTATGTTCATCTATGTAATAGTTTTGCTCATATTTTTAAAAAAATTTCAGATACATTCCCACGATAACTAGTAGGGAATTTTGATTCTCAAAAAAAAAAAGATTCACTTCCTCCTCAGCAGACATTTTCCATGTTTAATGTATCTTTTGTACTTTTATTTTAGCCAGAGAGAGCACAGATTCTATTTATGCTTTTGCTGTCACTAATGCTTTTTTTTTTTGCAAAAAACTGAAAAAACTAAGAATGCAATGGTTTTTACACAAGCAGGTGACCAGTCCACAATGTCCATGTAACTTTGCTGGTACCAAGAGCAATATCTACACTCAACAGTGTTACTCAGACATAGTTAATTGAAACAAGACATTACTATTCCCAATGTGGCTACATATATAACTGAGAAAGTTTGCCATTTTTTGGGTACTGTAATTTTACATCCGACAAAGCCAACCTTGTCAAAATTCTGCGCAGGTCCCTATGAAATGTTCCCATCTCTTAGCTCATAACAACTGGAAATTTGTTTTGCCATCAATCTTAAACTTATAATAATTAAAAGAGAAAAAAGACCAATAAAGAAAAGCCTTTCAACTATTAACTTATTCCTTTTATTCAAATTTGAGTGACATTCAAACATCAATGAATGTTTTCAAGAAAAAGTTTACATCACATATGATTTGTGATCCATCCCTGCAAAAAATTCAATATCAAAGCAATGCAGAGGTATGAGGCCCATAAAAGTAGGAATGTGCAAATTAAATTTAGTTCAGCTAATAATGACAGTCTTTGTTTTCTTTGTATGTATTTTCTGACCTCTTTTCTGTAATTCCCTGTTGAGTATATTTAGGTTGTGCTGTAGATCTTGTTGAGTTTTTCCAAATATCACA
>JARBEQ010308931.1:2568-16827 GCA_030265355.1 Tritonia tetraquetra
GGGTTGTCATTCAAAGAAAATAGTCAATTTATATGGGAAAATGCTGTTTTGTTTTCTTTTACATCCTTTTCTTCCAACGTTTGCCATCAGACCATAACAGAGTTAGAGAATCTGATTAGTTCCAAGTTAGAGCTTGCCTTTCTCCAGTTGCTATGTGATGCGACCGCTCTGGCTAACTCAGAGACAGGAAATCTTCAGCACACCATTCAAAATGACCAGATCACCTTGTGTGCGTGGGGAAATTTGGTGAAAAATCCTAGGTATGCTGTAAGATATAAGTGCTAATTGATAATTAATTCTCTCTTTTCATGTGTATCATAGAATGTTTTACTTTGGACTTTCTCAAAGTCTTTATGGTCCTGACCCTGTGGATTCCTTATGGAGTCAAGACCTATTGGAGATGGACTATAAACCAGAGGTCTGGCTTATGATATGACCTATAATGTGTTGCCAAGGGTGTTCTCAAAATGAGCCAGTGAATATTGTAAAGCTGAGTTAGGAAATTTGGGGTTTTTTTTAATGTGGAAATAGATTAAATGTGATATATAAATGCATGATAGAAATATTGACGTGATTAAGTAGTCTGATGTCCGTCATTTTTTATTTTACAGGATTCGTAGTTTTGAATTCCCAGAAGTGCATTTCACCTTTGACATTCCACGTGTACTCAGCTTGAACGACTGTGCCGTTTGTCTACTCATTACAAAATTTGATCATTTGTCTCCATCAAGTAAAGCAGTCATTCCTCGCCGGAAGAAAAAAGAGGAAGAAGGTTTGCATTTTTTAATAAGTCTTTGACATTTAGTAACGCAAAATAGGATTTGCATTATATTAATCAGATTATGTTAATGTAAGTTCTTAAGAGCCTTAACGCTAAGATGAGCATGAATGTTACCATGTCAACAGCTAAACATAATAGACAACCCATTACTGAATAGAATGCCTGCTAGAGTGGGATTGGTTTTCCAGCAACTTGAATTTTTGACAAATATTCATAAATCCTTTTATGCGCATTTTCATGAGTGAAATTCAATTTTTTAAATATTTTATATTCCATCATTATGTGTGAGGGCCCATATCAAGTTGCAGAATAATTTTTTTGGAGATGACTATTGTATATGACAGAACATTAATTTGTGAGCATTTTGTTTTTTATTGACTCCAATCGTATGATTAGAAGCAAAGATTTGTGTCATAGGGGCATGAAACACACAACCGAGAAAGTAAGCATTAAAGAAGAGCAAAAAAATGAGTTTTTGATTTTTATGGCTTTGTTTCTTGAAAATACAAACCACAACTTTAACTTTAACCGGACCTTTGCCTGGCCTCTTACATTTACTCAAATACTGGTACAAATATTCTTAACCATGCAGTTAAACATTGACATTGATTAGTTTTCCTTGCTCAGTTCCAGAGGAGCCTCCTGTTGTAGAAGACCAGCCCCCTGAGGAGAAAAAGGAAGAAGAGCAAGAAGGAGGAGAAGATGGAGAAGAAAAATCTGAAGAAAAGGAAGAAACAGAACTTGTGAGAATTTTTACAATTTTTGTTCCCATTTTACTTTAGTATTTCTTTTTTGTACACCTAATGTGGCAAGATCTGCTCAGTTTTCTTATAGCTGAGGGGTTTACCACCAAGGCAACAGTAAATATTGTTGTGGCCAAAACTTGGGCAACACCTAAAAATATGACGCTCTTTGTGCTATTCAAGGTTTGGACACAGTGGGCTACCTGATCTACCTGATCCAGAGATTTTTCCAGCACTGTGTTCAGCAATGCTGGGCATGGAGCTGGCCACAACACTCCTTGTGGGGTATAATGTGGTTTGGATGACAACAAAACAAATTTATTTTTTGTCCACACTCAATTATTTATTACAGTTTTACTGTTTCCCTTTCTTTCTTTTGTTCTTTCTTTCTCGATCAAATCCTATTTTACTCTTTAGTACCATGTACTGTTGTTTTCCTTATTTCAATAATATGCGGGTGTACAATGTGAATTTACAAACCTGAACTCTTTATGATGCCAACTTTTATTTGGTCCCAGGTTTTACTGCTTTGGAACCTTTCACACTCTCATTTATTCACTTACAGGATTTAATGGCAGCTTTACGAGACCCTGAGGCTGAGGAGGAGCCAAAAGAAGAGGAACCAGAGGAGGAAGCATTTGAGGAGGATTTCAACTATCCACCCACACCAGGTAGGTTTTTGTCACCATAGCCTTCAACATATTTATTTGAGATAAACCTGACACCAAAAACTAATCTAAGAAATGATAAAGAAAGATATTAAAAAAGCGTTCTTCATTCAAAGGCTTTTTCTTTTTTTGTCTTTATATTCTGTGAAAACAATATCACCACCATCATCATCATCACCATCATCATCATCACCATCATCATCACCATCATCATCACCATCATCATTTACAGCATATTTATTGAGGTATCTGCTTTCAAAATCTTTGTGGCCATTTTTCCTGCTTTCTTCAACAACATATTATTTATCCACTCTGCCACTGTTTGGAAAATATTCATATTAATGTATTCTATTTTTTACCAAAAGAAAGGCCGGCCAGAAATAAATCTTTGAAGTCAACTAAAGTAAACCATGCTGTGTCGACTTGTAATTTTCTGTCTTGAGTTTTAGCATAAAGTTTTACAACAGCCACATATTGTTCTTATCTCCTTGTTAATCTTCCTCTTTGCCTATTGTCCTCCATGATGATCTCTAATACATGTTTTTCTAGGGTGGAATGCCTTTTCATGTGTCCAAAATATTTTACTATCATCACTCTTATAATTTCTGCCTTATGTGGCAAAATCTGTCCGCAAAGCTGAACATGGAGCTGGCTGGAACACTCCTAAGGGCTATACTGTGGTTTTTTAAAACAAAATGAAACATAATAATTTCAGAGCCAACAGAGTGGGAAGACTTTGAAGAGGATGATGATATTGTGGATCTGAGAGCCAATGACGTCTTAGGGGGAGTGTTTAAACTTAGTCTTCTTCACATGCCTCCACAACCCAAAACTGTCGGCAAATGGACGATAACTCAAAGTAAGAAAAAAATTGCAGAGTGTAAAGAATTTTGTCATTTGAAATTTTGTTTAGATGCTTTTGTCTCATTACATTTTAAATGTGACAAGAATTCAGAATTCAGCAGGTTTGTTATTCTTGGGTTTTTTTCATGGTTATTGATATTGAGATATATATGCTCTTTTGAGTATTATTAGATCAGGAAAATAGATGAGAAAGAATCCAACCCACATCTGCCAATTAAAACTCCACCTCATCAGAGGAATAGTAGGGACTCCTGCTGCTCAACCAATTGAGCTATTCACCTCTATCTATATTTCCTTGGCAAAGCACTGATGCCATCTGTAGACTTTTGTCTTTCACCCGTCCTATTTATTTTTATCATGATTTCATCTTTCTTCACTATAATATATCCATTCAACGTATCTGCGGAAAGTAGATAACCTGTTAGTGTTAGCGAGTTTCTCTCTTTCTCACTTTTTCCCACTTGGTGGGGTCAGTGGCCTGAATTCTCCTTCTCCAGAATTTCCTGTCAAGGGCAACCTTGGGAGCCATGCGCAGCTCCTGCAATGTCTTCCTCCTAATCTTTTCCCAGGCATTGCCATATCGACCATCTTTTTCACTTGACTGTCGTCTTCCCTTCTCAGTATGTGTCCATACCATCTCAGTCTTACTTCTCTTACTTTCTCTTTGATATTGTTCACTCCAAGTTCCTTCCCTAATATTTTCACCCTTTCCCTATCTCTTATGTGGGATATTTTATTCTTCTCAGCATTCTCATCTCTAACCTGATAGTGAGTACTCTAAATGATTTAATTTTTTTTATCTTCAGTGGTAGCTCCCCCAGAGTTACATCTCATGGACTATGTGGCTGAAGCTCCACCAACGAATGCTGAAGGAGTCAAGGAGACCAAGGAGAACAAAGATAAAAAGGATGAGAAAACACCTATTCAAATTTCTACTCTGTAAGGAGCAAAATTATGTTGAAATCAATATTTTTTGAAAGCTCTAAAGATTGAAATTTTACGCCCTTTTTAACACATGAAGGTCATGTCAAAGATGTTCTTTGGGCCGGAACTTGTAAGGACTCTGTTAGGTCTAGAGAAAAAATCCTGCGTAAGTCAGGACTCAAACCCCAACCTCTGCACCTAGAGGTAAATGAATTAACTACGGTGCTAGGGACACTCCCTCATTGTATCTGATAATGTCTCAGTACAGTAAAAAGATACAAATGTTTTTTTCTATATTCTGTAGCCTGACAGTCATAGTATTACATTGATGCACTCCTTATTGTCATGCTGTTGTCAATTCCCTTTTGCGATGAGCTTAGTAGTTTTCAACAGTGCGGTGCTATGGCTTTTGAAGTTGGATTGTCTCTATTGTAAAATGTGTTGTGTCTGTATTTAACACTTAACGTACCACGCCCCTTTTCACTATTCTGTTTTCCCAAGACTGATTTTTCACAAAAAGGGGGTCGTTAAAGAAAAAAATCTTATGTCTTGAAAGACTAAAGCTAGAGCATACACACAGCTTAGAGGTGCATTCTACGTCCTTTGGAAATTTTTACATTTTCATTGAATTTGTTTACCTTTTGGTCCATAACTTCCAGCAGCTTTTATTGTATTGTGCTTACTCTCTGTCTCTCTCTCTCTCAGGCTTCCAAAGGATGTGATGTTTCTGGAAGAGCCTCAAGTTGCCAGATGGGACTATAAGAAAAAGATGTGGTCAACTGAGGGCTTCTTTGATCTTAATTATAATGAAGGTTAGCTGGAGAAAATATACAAAGATTGATAGAGGGTAGATAAAATCTCAAACCTGAATCTTAGTGGCAAGAAAACAGCAAGAAACTCCCTGGAGGAGCAGCAGCAGAGAGTCTTCAGAGAAGAAACCCTCTCAAACAAGTGTTTTGACCCATGACTTCTTTCACTCGAAGGCGATTGGGCCACAGCAGGGTCATGACTCCCAGATGCCTCTCTGTTGTTATATCCTATCTGATTTGGGCTACAGACATTTAAAATACAAACCTTGCTAATGATAATATAAATGAATTAAAGGGGAGCAGGCACTAGAAATAGTATCAAGCAAGGGTGGAAAATATGTAAATGCCATGAAAATATGGAAAAATAGCCATAGAAGAGGAAAAGTGGAATGTCGATAGTAGGAATTTGAATCCACACCTCAGTCGACAACACCGCCTAGCCAGAGACAGAGGCCATGCTCTAACCAACTGAGCTAACTAGCCATGCCCCAAAAAAGTGGTTTATTAGTCAAGGCATTTATGTGTTAATATCATCTGACACCACCCACTAGTGTGGAATCAGACTCCAATCGAGGAGAGCAGCTTTTTCCCTGTGAGTGCGGTGGAGGTCCTTTTAAACTTGCGTTTCTTGTTTTTGGGGGGGTGGCTAATTAGCTTAGTAGGTTAGAGCATGGCCTTTGTCCCTGATTATATCATCATCATCATCTTCATCATCATCATCACCACCATCACCATCACATTATCATCATCATCACTAATATCATTACCGTCATCGTCATCTTCATCATTTGTCTTCAACATTAAATTATGTTTTCAACCTCTTAACCAATATGCTAAGTTTATATATATATATTGTCGCTGCCTGATTATAAACGTACAAGTGCAAATTTTGTCAATTTTTACTTTTTTGAAAATCATCCTATTTTGAATTGGAAATGATTCAGCCAATCTGTGTTGTAATCTAACTGTACAAGTTTTCCCTCTTCTAATTTTTAAATGTTTAAATGTTCATTTACATCACAGGAGGAAGAAAATGGAAAAAATGTTAACTTTTACGTTTAGAATATGACAGCAACAATATTTTGATGTTTACGCATATTCTTCTACTCACCTGAAGAACACAGAGCAATCTTAATTATCCCATGGATATGGCAACTCTTGTACTATAGTAATAAACTTTTTTTAAATTAGATGCTCGCACCTTTTCCTTCAAGACCCTCCAATTCGGGACCATGTGCTTCCTCCAAGACTCCCATATCAATATGCCATTTCAGTCATGGGAGATACGACCACACAAGGTCAACTCTGCTCTTCTCACTATCATTGCTGCTATTGTTGAGATTGAGATTGAAATCAAGGTGAGTTGCAGTGAGGGAAGGATGGTGGGTGATGTGAAAGGGGAGGCAGGAGTTGTTTCCCTTGTGCTGTGCAAGGCCAAATATCATCGTTAAAAATAGCCAGGAAGATTCTCTTTGGGTTCAGTCGTCTTCTAGTTTTTATTATTTTTTCATTACTTGGACTGAATCTGTTTGATGTTATTTCCCAGTACTATACGACCAAAATTGGGTCAGCATGGTTCTTTTTAAGCATGTTAACGTTTAAGAAGATGTTTCAACTGCCACACAGAAAACCGTGTAGCACTGAGTCTGGGAAGCACCCAGAGACTGTCTTTGGATGTTCCCTTTGAACACTCATCTTTGTAATAAACTCCGCTTTGCTAAATTTCACCAGAACCATTCAAATTAGACAGATATATGGTACATGGAACTGGTTTTCACTTTTTTTTCTTCACAATTTTCATGTTTGATAATTTTTTCAACAATCTTTTAAACAAAGATCTATATAAAGGTTATATGAAACTAAAATACAATCATTCTGCTTTAATTTGCCATTTTTTACAATGTTATATTTAAAAACAATGGAGAAATAGCTAGATTTGTAATGTGAGGTATGTTTTCTGTCTGCCTTTTCTCCCCTTCACTGGGATAAGACTGAAGTCAAAGTATATTGGTGAAAGTTGAGATAGATAACAAGATCACTAGGATGTAGATATTTCTATGTCAAAGTTAAAAGTAGTGAAAGTATGTCCTTAAGAGCCTTTTAAGGCCTTGTTCAACTTACCCGGTTTCGGTAACATGAAGCGGACAAGTGACAATTTGTCACTTTCTTGATAGGACGCTGGTCTTTCGCAGAATACGTTCCCAAGACTCGCTTGAGAATTGGTACCCATTTCTACACCCGGGTCGAGCGAGGCAAAAATGTCAAAAAGTAAATGAAAATGAACAAAAAAGGGACATAGAACATTTCAGGCAAAACCCTTCCTTAGCTAAAGAGAAGGATGATGACGGGAATGAGGAGTTTGAGGAAGGAGTGAAGAAGAATTTGTATGGCAAGCTTTTCTTTTTACTTTTTCTTTTCTTTTCATCCCAGGATGCACTTTGCTGCCTAAGCCAACCCCAAGATAAACCGGAATTAGATTCCATCAGGAATAAGTGGGTGACACCAGCAGAATTGATAATTGTAAGTTTTTCAACCTCTGCTTAGTAACCCACCTTGTTGTGGTGGAGAGGCTTAGGTGGTCTAATGATTTTATTCGGGCTATACCGAACAGGCTCAACCATATTGGTTAGGCCTCAAATGAAGATCCAGAGTTCACAGGGCCTGGTAAGGGGCCCGGAGGTGGCAACCCCACCACTTATCTAGGCCACTGTGGTGTAATCTCCTACTTGTCCGAATCAAATGGATTTAAAAAATAGGTGTATGATTGATTACACAGTGACGACTTAGGACAAGGAATATCGGAACATGGAATACTAGATCCATCAAGGGTAAAGAAATAGAGTTAATAAATAATAAAAAAGAGAGTATCTAGGCTTGTAGAGGCAAAGAGGATGTCATTGAATAGGAATCAATGGACAAAAGTTTGTGTATCACGCATAAACCTTACACCAAAAGGTACAAAAAACGTTATTGATAAAAAAAGAAAAAAGTCTTTAAATGAATAGATATCCACTTGAAACCTATGCTTCATCCATTCATTTTTCTACCTGTGTACCTTATTGTTTTTTTCATTTTCTATCAATTATCATTTTATATGATTTTTTTTCATATCCCTGCGAACTTTGTTTTGCTTAGCCACTTGTGGGTGTTTTTTACCCACTGACATGTGTAGAGGCCAAAAATTAAAAAGTGTGTGGTTTTTCATCTTCTCTTATGCTTACATATTAGAATATCTGGAAAAATAAAAAATTGATATAGCCTACCAGTGAAACATAAATAACATAGTAGTCATATGGGTGAAAAATACAGGTTAATTGTTTTGTTATCCAAACTACATTATACTCCCCAGGAGTGCCGTGGTCAGCTCCATGTCCAGCATTGCTGAACACAGAGCTGGAATAACTCTGGATCAGGTATATAAGGCAAGCAGGTGATCAGTCCATAACATGTTTCTGTCCTGAGCCAAGCTTTTCAAGCAGCTGTAGGTTTTGTATTTTTTATGCTTTGTTTGTTCTATTCTTCCTCAGATGTTGAAAAGAGCTGGTGTAAATGTTTTTCCTAATGAAGACTCATCAAAATATGTGAATATTCAAAACAAGGTTAGTATCCATATTGCAACAAATACTAGTATCAGTAGGCTCCGTTGAATTAATCTATTTGTATTATGCATCACATTCAGAAAATTTGGGAGGGTGGCTTGATTTTAACTTCCACTTAGTTTACTGTTTTTTCAATTGTGGTGTGTTTAGATGTTAGGGTTCAAGGACATGGAATAAGAGGTTTTCCTCTATGTGGAATGAAACAATGATGTCAACAAAGTAGGTCAAATTGATGGCCCAAATAACCTCTGCCTATTCCTTGAACAGCTGTTGTGTCATCCAAATCATTGCTCAAAATTCAGTATACCCCTTCTTCATTATTGTGAGAACAGGGACACAATATCTTTACTGGGTTTTGTTTTGTTTTGAGTGTTTGTGAAGCAACTCACTGATTAGTCCTACCATGCAATGTTGAACAGAAGATGTATGTTTTTTTTAAGTTTCCTGTTTTGCTCTTAGCAAACCATGTACATTTTATGATGCAGTGCTCTCTTGACACCAAAAGGTAAACCAGGAAATGATAAGGAAAGAAAGAGAGAAGCTCTCCATCCAAGAATCTAGTGCGGTTTCACTGCGTAAGAGCTTGATCCTCTTAGAGCCCTTTAATCAGAGAAACATTAAATCAAAGTAGCAAAATTGAGAAAAAATAGCATAAGTCACTGTGTTATAAACCCATTCACAGAACAGTAGAAATAAATATGATTATTTCATGCTCCTTTTCAACTTTTTTTCTTTCATGCCTTTAATCGTTATCTAGCAGGTTCATGACAAGGTGCAGTAAATCTTTAAAAAGAAAATTCCCTCATTAATTTTTGAATCCCTTTGTGTTCCAGCTCTTTTCTTTGTATGTGAATTTGGTATCATTATAACTGTTTACATTATCATTTTACATGACTGAGAATGGAATATATGAAGAAAAATGAATGTGATGAAAGGAGGAGGAGGAGGAGGATGAAGAGAAGGATGATGATGAGAATGAGGAGATAGCAGAGAATAAGAACTTTCATGGCAAGTTTTGTTTGGGTTGGGTTTTTTTGCTGTGTATTCAATGATGCAGTGTCTTTCATCTTTTGAAAATGTAAATCAAAATACATACACTTTTTTCTCCATTTTTTTTCATTTTCCCATTGTATGAGACTAATTTGGAGCTGATTTGTGATGAATAAATCTAAAATGGAAAGATAAATCAGTGAAAGAAAGACACTCAAAGTTCCCTTGTTTGATCAATCATCAATTTCTTAATCATTTTTTTACTAAGTCATTTCTCTACTTCCTTCTCTTAAAACCCAACCTTTTTTTCTTCATCTCTCAGAATATCCTCATCAGCATACATATAAAGTTTGACTCTGTTGCCAGGCATTTTGTATTGTCGAGAAAATATTCGTTGAAAAAAAAAAAAAAGATTGGGTTATCCATGAAATGACTGCGTTCATCCCAAAAATCTATCGTCCATGACATTGAATTGATTCTCACATTTTGTTCCCGTTATGATCCTCACTTTTTGTTCCTGTTATGAGTTAACGATTGAAATTCAAACTAATGTGTTTAAATGATCCCTTTTTACTTGACTTCAGATTTTGATAATTAAATTCAATGAGAAACATTGTAAATCAACAGTACAGGAATCACAGTGTGGTGAACCATACCTTTTAATTCACATTAAGTAGATTTATAGAGATTTCATAGAAGAATTTTAAACAGATATATTTTTTTGCTGCTTATGGCACCAGACTATCTACCACGGTAAATTTTGAATATGGCTTGATTTGACCTATAATGTGTTGCAAAGGGCATGGAACTAAAACTTTGAATATGGCAAACATAGTTCTTTTTTAACTATAAAAGTTGTTAATGATATTGTTATAACTTCTCCAAATTCATATATTATATAGTACGTAACTGATTGCCACAAGCCAGTCATAAAAGTACATATTGGTCCTTTTGAGTTATGATTATGAGCGCCATGTTAAAATATAATTTTTTCCTTTCAAATGACACCTCAATGTTATATATTAACATTCAGCAGAGTTATAAGCAAAAATTTTAAAACTTTCTTGTATGCCCATGACAAGTTCTCGGCTTTCGTCTCTATTCCTCAAATCATCTTGGTGAATTATTTTGGTTAAATCACTCGAATAGCAGTGATACATGAAAGACTTGAGCTGTCATATTCACGTTGCAAAAAACAACAACAGTAGTAATCCGTAACCCTTTTTTGTTGTCATCAGCATCCCAACATTGAGCAAAGCATGTACCAACAGATGGCCCTGACTTCTTCGGCAATGGCATACTCTTGGTCCAAATGGAACGGACAATCAGACAGAGAACAAATAGTATTCCAAGGGGCAGAGGCTCTGGAAGATGAGCCTTTGTTAGAGGTGAGTTGAGTCGTGATTAAAGACAAGCAAATGTTATTTCAATGTCAGGTCATCACTCATTGATGGATGCTATGGTTTGTAACAAACCAAATGCTGTTTGATTAGGGTGAATAGGCATAGTTAGGGTTAATAGGCATAGTTAGGGTTAATAGTAGGCATAGCTAGGGTTAATAGTAGGCATAGTTAGGGTTAATAGTAGGCATAGTTAGGGTTAATAGTAGGCATAGAGCAGTAGATGGTGAGTAGTTTATGAGGAAATTGGCAATGTTGAGAAAACAAGTGTGTGTAAGATCGATGCCACTCGATTGAATTTGGATATTTGCATGCTCAGTGTTTCAAGTTTAATGATATCAGTTTTTTTGCCACTTTCGACACTTGAAAGATCATTTCAGAGGTTGGACCTCCTGTTTATTATAGTCCATCTCCAATATTGTGATGGGTCTTAAACCTGCAGATTTAAACTCTCTAAGCCAGGATTTGAACCATGGAACTCTGGTTTTGTAAGTGAATGCACTACCACTACACCACAGAGGAGTCCTGTCCAGTCCTGAATTGGTCACATAACATTTAAAAGTAAAAGAAAAATCAAAAGAGACTGACAGTTATATCAAAATGAAAATTGGCAGAAATTATGATCATACGAATTTTCACAAATATTATACAGATCAATATCATCATTGTTTTCATAGTTATCATATTCCAAAATCACTTTTTTTAGAACTTTACTTTACTGTAGTTACTTGAATCTTTATAACCAATTTGAAATAACCAATATATCCATGCAAATCTACAGGAGGACTGGTCAATTTTCCTTTCCACAAAATATCGAGTGACAAAACTGAAGATGACAGAATTTGATGAATCTTTCTGCGAAACTCCTGTCTTAGATACAGATGTAAGTAGGAGATAATGTTCATGTTATATCTGTACTTGTCTTTTTATTTGAAGAGGGGTATGGCACTGGTTTCAAACTATGGTTCTGCAAAAGAAAGTCCTGAAACCCTTAGGCTCATGAGGCCAGAGCACAACCTGCATTAGATGGTTTGAAGCGGACAAGAGACAATTTGTCCCATTTTAGATAAGTAGAGCGTAGCATTTATATAGGACATATCCACAAAGTTCATCATGCTCTGTGCGCTTACAATGTATAGTTTACCCCTGGCAGGCCATAACACTCAACTCCATGAGGAGTATACAATGCTAATGCCTGTTAGGCTCCTCAGCATTAGCATTCTGACAAGATCACTTGGTCAGGTACTCATTTACACCTCAGTTGAATGAGGTAAGCAGAGTTAAGACCCTTCCCAAGGCCCAGACGCAGACGATCGGAACATGGTGCACCCGAGTGGTCACCCATCTAAACAATAACCATGGTTAATTTTTGCCTGACTATACTGACATGCTTAGCATGCTATCCGTTCGGCCACCGGCGCCTCCAAAAAGATAAGATTGGTTTATCACAGCTTACTTTCCTTACTCTCAGTGTAGAATTTCTACACCTGGTTTGAGTGAGGCAATTTGCTAGTTTTTTTTATGCCTAAAGAACTAATGAAGTGACTGAAGTGGGACTCCGACCCTTGACCTTGACCAGGAAAGTATGCTCTCTTAGTGTGTTTGTCCACAGTCTTCACTTTGTTACACAAGCATACATTACTCTGTGCTTTTGCATGAAGTGTCCATTACACCCATACCTCGGCAGCCGGAAGTCTAAAAATGAACAGCAGTCATTTTCTACCAGTATATACTCTTTTAGAGTGCAGGGAAGGCTGTGGACAGACACCCTTAGTCACTTGGCCTCCATGAATTTGCAAAGTCATGTGAAATACGAAACATTCTCATGACAAATTACCAGCTCCTGGTTGTTGCCATTTTGAAAGTCCTTTATGCTTCCAAGTTTGACTGAACAGGGTGTTTATTTAATTTAATTATGCCCCAATAACATCGCCAATATCGTGTTGATTGAGACTAGCCCCATGTTCTAGCCAAAAGATACTCAAGACATTCACACATTTGGATGCAGGAATTCTGATCACCGTGTATGGCCAAACATAGAACTGGAAATGCTACAGATCCGATGATATCAATTCAATTAAGCAGAGAATTATCCCACTTTGTCCTTCATCTTTTATTGTCTCCGCAAGCAATACACAGAACAATACCATCTATACACTGAACTAATCATAAAAATGGCCAATAGACAAATTACTGTTTCCCTTGTGATTACCTCTCAGCAATATTGTTATTAGTATTAGGAATGGGAGAATTTTGGGTTTGCACAGAATAGAATCCAATGAAAATTTGTCTGTGGCTGAAATTGGCTCATGAAGTGTTTTACACAAATGTCTAAGTCTGCACCAAACACTACATAGGTATGCACACATACAACACAGTCTGCACCACACACTACACAGGTTTGCCCGCATACAAAACAGTCTGCACCACACACTACACAGGTTTGCCCACTTACAACACAGTCTGCACCACACACTACACAGGTCTGCCCACTTACAACACAGTCTGCACCACACACTATACAGGTCTGCACACATACAATACAGTCTGCACCACACACTACACAGGTCTGCCCACATACAATGCAGTCTGCCCACACACTACACTAATCTGCACACATACAACACAGTCTGCACCACACACTACACAGGTCTGCACACATACAACACAGTCTGCATCACACACTACATAAACATACAAATATCTTCTTATCCCCCTTGTGTCTCACTGTACCCTCCTCCTTTCCATATCTGATGAAAGCAATCTTTTTTTCTTTTAAAATGATTTCAGCATCTTATAATTTTTTGCCCATTTTAAGATATCCTCTTCTGTAGCCTGGTCATCAACAAAATCAAGAAGCGGAAAATCAAGATTGACTTTTGAATCTCAGCATTCATCAGTAAAATCTAGAAAGTCTAGGAAAAAAAATACTATTTTTGAAGTGGATGAAATCGAGGAAAATTTATTTGATAAAGAGTTTGATCTTAATGAGTCTGTGGTAGGAAATTGTTCATCTTCTCAAGTTGTTCATTCTTTTGTATTCATTATTTCTTTTGTTTGTTTACCATGCCATTTCTCTAAATAATCAATTTCAACCAATTTTTTTTTTTAACATGCAAGAATCTAGTCTGAAACAAAAACTAGAACAGTCATTTTTTTACATAGATTTTACTTGATTCCTAGATTATATTATTGAAAAGTGAAAGTTCATAGATTTTATTGTTTTTACACTGTTATCATTGATCCATTTATCATGACTAGTGGCCGACTCCTTTTTGGTCTCAGTCTAATCTTTGACTGGCTGTGGAGTTTTACATCTCAATGATTATCAATGGGGTCCCAGTGGCGCAGAGGCACGGTTCTTGCCTCAGAAGCGAAAGGTACATGGTTCGATTCCCGGCAGTGTCGGTTATTTTTCTCCATGAAACTCGGTGAAAACCTATATGCCACTCCCCTGATCCTATTCAGGTAGGTGGGATCA
>JARBEQ010309042.1:0-16824 GCA_030265355.1 Tritonia tetraquetra
TGTTACAAAAACAATTTCATGACATAAAACATTGACATATACTATAAACAATTGACTCTAATGATTAATTCTGACAAATGTTATGAGATATGAATATAAAAACATGTTACAGAAATGTAAGTGTAAAAAGATAATGTTTTAACATTGACATTTGCTTTATAGTTCACCGGATTTGTTTAGTTTTTTGGTGGGGTTTTTTTCTTCAAATTATGGAAAGATATTTTCAATTGTGAACACGATGTCAAGGAAATGACAACACTGATACTAATATTAGAATGGTAATGTTGTCTACTCTTTGCTTTAGCCTCATCATGACATGAAGATCATGGTTCTAATACACATCCTGCCATATCCCAATGTTTAAAGGAACTGTCCTGTTTTTTAGTCATTTTGAAACTCGCCAAATGGCCTGTTTTCACTGTTTCGATTGAATATTCCTGTTTCTTTCACAATATTTTTTCCTCTTTCTCTATATAAGTGTCCTGTTTTTGTGTAGTCTTGTCCTGTTTTTGCTTTGGTTTGGTTGGCAGGCCTGCCCATCATGACCTGTTGATAAAGTTACTCACCCAACCATCTTGCCCTGGCTCCCTGCCATCTTGATTTCACATAGCTTTAGGTCTGTCTCCTGGGCAATGTGTTGTCCTCCTTGTACTCTATCTGGCTAAAAATATCTGGGCCAAACCTTACAGATGTGGTTGCAACACATGGTTGTTGTTCCCTGTATATATTATATATAATAATAAAATTACTCACTTGCCGGGACGATCATTTCAGTGCATGTTCACATAACAACTACAGTAGTAATATATATATATATATATATATATATATATCTTCTTCACTTTTTCCCACTAGGTAGGGTTAGTGGCCTGAATACTCCTTCTCTCAAATTTTCTGTCAAGGGCATCCTCAGGAGTCACACACTGTTTCTCCATATCTTTCTGGATATTGTCCATCCATTTCTTCACAGGCTTCCTCAGGGTCTTTTCTAAGGCACTGTATTGCAATCTCTGTATTTAATTCCCTGTGTTCTCTTGTGTGTACTGTCAACTCACTGGTGTCCAATGGACCATTCAAAATGTGTGGGTTGCGCAGTTCTTGGACTTGACCCCGACCTTCAGTTTGGTGATGGCCTCCGTTGCTTGTACAGGGTTCCTTCGTTCGTCTTAAAACCACATCGCCCAGCTCGTACCTCATCTCCTATCACACTACAATTACAATACAGGTTCCAGTTTTTCATTACCTCCTCATCTTGTTACCACTGTTGGTCATCATTTGGTCTTCTCTTTACTCATCTGCATATTTCTGGGTTCGTCAATCTTAGAACAGTTGACAGTATTGAGCAATTTCCCTGTGAGGACCACAGGGGAAAAAACGGCGGAGTCACATTTTTTGAATTTTTTTTTTAGATATTCCAATTTCAAGATGACATAATTGTTAAAAACCTCATTGTTCGGGTGTAACTAAACAAAAAATTGAATGTGACTCTTTATGTGTTTGTAGTAGTGAGGCTAAAGGAAAGAGATGGCATAATGAGAATAAGGTAGACATGATGTAGACTAGATATTGGTGGGCCTTTCTTGCCTTCATTGGGGTATCATGCCCTGATCGGAATTTTTGTTTCCCTTGTGATAGATAATCAAAACAGTATAGGGACTCAATGTTAGTATGTTATAATATGGCTATTAGTTTGTTACAGCCTTTTGGGTGAAAAGCGTAGTGTGGGTGGAATATTGAACATGGGTAACATTGTGATTGTAAGAGAAGTAGACGTATGCTCTGATCAGTGACACATGGTACATCCATTAAACGTTCCAGGGATTCCTGGAAATGCCTCGGAATTTAGTTGAATACAATCTCTTGAAAACCACTGGAATTTTGTAAAATACAAAAAATCTTTAAAGCCTTGGAGTTTGGATTTGTGCCTTGGAAACGCCCTTGGATTCTATCCTATTAGATGGATAATGATTAAAAGATTCCTGCTGTACCTTTTCTGTAAATAGCTTTAAAGATTCCTGCTGTACCTTTTCTGTAAATAGCTTTAAAGTTGGACTGTACACTTAATGTATCAATGCTGTTAAGCAATTATTCTCTTCGCATTTATTTAAGAATGTTTCTGTCGAAAAGCTCTGGAACATTTATTAGAAAGGGTTGGAACATTTATTTAGAAAGGGTTGGAACATTTAGTAGAAAGGGTTGGAACATTTATTTCGAGAGGTTTGCAAGAACCCTGAATGTTAAATATCAATAGCTTTCTTTCTTTATCATATCCTGGTTTACCTTTGGGTGTCCGGTTGACTAGCAATAGCTGTATAGGGAAAGGCTTCATCGGCTAAATGATTGTAATTGCACCCTGCCTTTCTACCTATGACCACGACTTACGTTTGGTATATTTATACCACTGAATCGCTTTATATCGCTTAACTGTTTTATACTGCTAAACTGTGGTTGACTTTCTCAATTTGACTCTTGTTTAACATTGACTTTCTAACCGGTGGTGCTGATTTAATCAATTTGCTTTTCATTCATCTCTTATCACACTACAATTTATTTATACTATAAAACTAACAAACACATCATGCTTTCCAACAATAGTAAATATACAGGTTAATCCTGTAAACAATTAATTCTGCTACACACATGGTATGTGTAACTCTCATATACAGTTGTACAGCTATTTCCATCTATCTATTCCTGGAGCTGGATATCTCTTCTATAACTGGTGATGTACAAGGCGGGTGGTTTCTCTGGGACAAATTTACCCAAACTAGTACTATGGCAAAGAATCAGATAACACGGCAAGGAATCCAATTGTGTTTATGAATAACAGGACAGGTTCCTCTGTGGACATTTCCACTTAAGGTGTTCTACCAAATATTGGCGTTGACATACTGTGTACAGTCCATGATAATTGTGATAATGTGACCATTTCACACATCCATGAAATCTTTCACATTTCTCTTTCTGGCATTCAGTCTTTTTTGTCTAACAAACGAATATAATCCATTTTCTCTATTAGCCTCTATGTCTGTCTGTATCTTTCTCTCGTTCTTTTCTTTTTTTTTGTATGTCTCTCTGCCATTTTCTCTCCCCCTCTCCATTATTTAGGATGACAATCAAATCGTTCCATTGCGTTTGTTCGGATCAGTGGTTTTGTTTTACATTTGGAGAAATAAAAGAAATTTACGAATGGTAGATTTTAGGTCTGAATTTTTTCCACTTTTATGGAATATGAGTGAAGGTCTAGTGAAAGATTGAAAAGCAAGCACAAAATATGTTGAAGATTTAATTAATTCTATTTTATTTACCTTTACCATAGTTTTATCATTGGACTAATGTTGCCAGATGTGATTGGTCAATTTAAGTTTTCTATTTTGGTTGGTTTATATTTTAATAAGTTATTATTTTGGTTAGGTGATATTTTGGTTATTTTGTATTTAGGGAAATTTATATTTTGTTTGATCATACTTTGGTTTGATGACATTTTGGTTGGTACAGATGTGATGTGAAACTTAAAATGGTTGATAAAAGCTTGCTTTCTTGCCTTTTGTTTCTCTCATGGAAAGGCTTGCACTAATTTTCTTAACGCTTTTGTTTCAGATTGAATATTTTCCTATTTCTTTCACATTTCTTATTCATGACCTCTTGAACTTGAGTCTGCGTTTGGTGACCTTGACCGCTGTGTATTTATCTCCCTTTGTTTGTATCCGGACAGAAAGAATTCCTCATCAATCTTTTCATTTCAGATTCTCCACTAACTTTCTCAAATATGACATCTTGTTAATGTTGTATTCTTTCCATCTTCATGGCTTAGCGATAACACTTTCGCCTCTCAAGCAGAAGGTACTGGGTTCGAATCCCAGAGGAGACATTGGGATTTTTTTTCCTTTGAACTTTCACGAGTTTCATGGCTCTGACCCTGTGGATTCCATTGGAATCAAGTGCTATCGGAGATGGACTGCCTTTGATATGACCTATTACATCTTGCCAAGGGCATAAAACTAACAACTCTAAACTTTAAACATGATGGCAGCCATTACCGTCTTGCATTCATACTTGTCTCCATCAGTTTCCTCCTACTATAAACAAAATATTTAGTAAAATCATGCACTGTCCAGGGGTGGGGATAATGTTAATTTGTTTGGTGGTGACTATGCAGGCACAAACAGCTATAACATCCATGAAGTGTTTAAACTATGTTATATACTGAAACATGGACTAATGGTGGAAATTCATTTATTATAAATCATAGTTAACTCTTACTCTGAACGGTAACAAGGATTCTGATCAGGAAAGAAAAGAAAGAAGTTTGATTGGTCGGAAAAGATGATTAATTCACTGTAAGTGATGAAAATAACTTGTTGAATTACGTTAGAAATGCTGGGGGCATGACTGGATGGCCGCATTTAGATTGTCTCTCTCATCGTAATATGGGGATTGGATGATTAATTGGGAGAGACAAAAGGGAGACAAATGGGAGAGAGAGATTGAATTAGGGTTTATACTTAAAGGTTGGTTTGGGTTTAGAATAAAAGGGAGAGATTTTAGGGACAGATAAATGGGAGAGAGAGATTGAATTAGGGTTTATACTTGATAGTTATTTTAGGTTTAGGGTCCGGGTGGGAATTCCATAGAGGTTAATCGCTTGCTTTTCCAAAAGTCACAAAGCTTTTAAGCTATAATACATCTAACTCATTCTAAATCTACCATTGCTATTTATATGACTGTTATAACACAGGATTATTGTATGTCTTTGGTTCACAGGGAGCTGCAAGTATTCTATGCTATTTGTTTATAAAAATTTTCTTTTTATTTGCCTTCACCCCCACACATCAACCATAATGATTTGTTTGCAATTTGATGTCTTTTCGAGACTCCATTTGTTTTCTCTACATTTCTTCACTCATGAATGTCAATGTCATACAAATACTTCGTGACTTTTTTAGAACCCGTCACAGAATGATAAAACAGGAAATAATAAAGAAATAAAAAGGAAAACAATTTTTTTTATTGAATTTGAGAACATTGAAAATCTCTAAATGTGATTCCGACTCCAATATAAAAATTGTGATATGTGGAAATGATGTGTGGGTTGAATTGCACAAACACCAAATACTACAAATAAAGCCTGTTTTTGTATGTGTTCTGTGCCATGACTGTCTGGTGTGTGGGAACTGGTCAATGTTGCTCTCTATTCCTGGATGCCGACAGTATTATGATACAATGAGGTGTGGCAAATTGGATATTGGCCAATAGACCACTATAGTAAGATGGGAACTTTTCAATCTAATTGGCTATACCTTTCCATTGACGGATTGTGTTTGTCGCAATTTAAACAATCTATGACTAATGCTCATAGTCTTTATTTTTTAAATAACTCTCGCAGAGAGTTTTCAACCTCAGAAAAATTTCCTTTGGTCTCTTTAAAACAAAAAGTGACATCATTAGACCAATATCCAAATTGGCCCGACTTGCTTGGACATTAATGAAACAATCCAGGTTTTGTACATTTCATTGTCATTATTGGATGACAGGTTTAAATTGGACATACAATTTTCAAAGTTTTAAAGTTTTTTCAACCAGTTTCACCTCAAAGTCAAAGGTCAATTCTCTTCTATCAATATCCAGCTCCTACAAACATGTAAAAATGTTCTATGTGAACCTCCAGGGATTCAAACCTCCCCCACATCCAACTAGTATCCACCCCACCACCACCAGGAGTCTTGGTGCGGCAAAAATCCTTCATTATCTACCAGAGACAAATCTGATAGCTTCCAAAACTGATTTTAATAATTTTGATACATGTCCAATAAAAACCTGTCATTGTATGGATGCGATATATTCATGACATATTATTCTACTCTCTCTCTCTCATTCCATCAGTATCCTTACTGTTTCTAAATTTTCTGTTTGTGTGTGTGTGTGTGTGTGTGTTTACCTCTCTTCTTTCACTCTCATCTCTTTCATTCTCTCTTCTTGTCCTGGTTTGTCTCTGACCACTTTGCGTATTTTTGTTTGTTTTTTGTCCTGCTTATTACAATATATGTTTTTTTACAAAAGGGAGCTAATCACAAAAATATTCTGGCATTATACGTTTAAGGTAACTCGAACATTGTTTGATCCTATATGATAGATAGGAATACATATATATATATATTTATGTTATAATTATATTACGACACAATGATTCTAATCTTAGAATAGTATGTTGTTTGACATGATCTCTGAGTTTCTATTTGTGACGAGGTTTGACATTTGCATGCCTGCATGGTTCTCCCTTTTATTGCTTGTAGTCTCTGTCCAAGTCTGTTTTCACTTTTTCAATTCCACGTAATCCTGGTCTGCCTGTTAAAAGAGATTTGATTAAAAAGTTAGGGTGTAACTTATCATTATTGGAATTATAATTGTTGTTAGTATTAATATTGATAGTGTTATTATTATTATTATTATCATTATTATTATTATTATTATTATTATTATTATTATTACTATTATTATTATCATCATCATCATCATCATTATTGATATTATTGTTATTATCATTCTCACTATTTTTATTATAGTTATTATTATTATTATTATTATTATTATTATTATTATTATTATTATTATTGTTATTATTGTTGTTATTTTCTTGTTATTTTTATTATCACGATTTGTCATCCAGTGATCCAATGAATAGTGGCATTTTGATTGTAAGAGATCTGATTGATATATAATGTTTTATAGAGTTGTTTATGAAATATAACTACTAAGTATACTGTTACAGTCGGTACCTACCAGGCAACGGTGTAATAACCACAGACGGCTAGCTCTGTGTAGTAGAAAAGAGTTTTGATGCATTATCTCGTAACTTGTCAGCCTAACAACATAATAATATAATAATAAAGCATTTATATAGCGCCATATTCCATTTTGCAATGCTCAAAGGCGCTCTGCAAAATAAAATAAATGATTGACACACAGATTGACATTAAATGTCTTTCTTTCTTTATCAATAACCTTTTAGTACCTTTCGGTGTAAGGTAACATTAAATGTATCAAATGGTTCAATCATTATTTCATAGAAATTGTAACACAAGAGATCTTGAAATAAATCAAAGAGGATAGAATAGGATGAATTGTCTTTCAAAACAAACTTAAGGAATGAAAGAATACTATATAATATGAGATTTACTATTGTAGACACCACACTGTTTTAATGTTATGCATGGGGTTTGAGATAGGTAGATTGTCACTAAACCTTTATCTGGCTGGGGATAGAACTCTATCCTATCCACTGGAGAGTTGTGTCTTGTGTCTTCTAGACCACAGCCTCCTCTTTCTCTGAATCCACTGTGAACTATATTATAAATCTAGAATACTGATTTTAGAAAATATATCTTTCATCCATCATATTATATTTTCCCTCAATTGTATTTCAAACTAGATGAATAAATTATTTTAAAATAGATGAATAAATTATTTAAAACTAGATGAACAGATAAAAACTTGAAAGTTGTTAAAAAATTGTATCTGGTATCATAATGTATGCTAACCCAATTTTAATATTATGTTTTTTTCTCTCCGTTCGTCTCACCAGAAACGTGTACAAGGATTACAAACAGCTGGAACTGTCAGCCGAGTCGCAGGACGAAGTCGACAGCTGGAAGGCCTCGTTTCTGAGAGCTGGGGTTTATCCAGAGAGGGCAACGGAAGAAAACTCATCTGTAAGATATATGGCTCTTTTATTTTGTGAGATTTTTCTTTCATCTGTCTGTTGTCAATGAAGAAAATGGTGATGAATATGACAGACATATTATGCTGTGATCGCTCTAAGTGTATAGTATGACTGAAATTAAAGAGGGGAAGGCGCTAGTAAGGATAATGAAATTAGAGGGGAGCAAATACTAGTGATGGTGATAAATCGTATAAAACAAGGATGGAAAATGTAAACGCGGCAGAAAAATAATTTTACCTTCAAATAAATGGACTATGCGTCTGTGTTTGAAAGTCACTTTTTGACACAAGATACTCTGTTTTGGTGTTAGAACATGGATAGATGCTGTCATGAAAGAGGACAAGAAGAGGTGACCTATGACAGATGGTCTATATATTATTATATATATGAAGGGTTTCATCACAAGACGCATTATGTGCAAAATCACAAAGTGAACAAAATGTTGATTTATTTAATACTTTATCAACACCAATGGGTGATTCGTGATATTCTGTGTAAAATATATACCCTCTGTGGACTAATTCATTTCAAAGTTTTAAGTTTTGCTCGTAAGCAAGTTTCATGCATTTTGTCTGTTCGAAGTCCATTTGCACATAATGCGTTTTGTGATGGAACCTTTCATACATAATAAGATTTGTCAGCAGTCAAAGTAAGGTCAGAATTAATTAGTTGCAATGAGAGTTGGGTGGCAAAATGCCCAAGACCTTACTCTCTTACACCACGCGGCTTGGAAAGTTGTCTTGCATTAGACCAACATCCTGTCTAGAGGGTGACAAATTGTCCCCCGTCTACCTACTGCAAGGAAAGCTGGGATAATCTCTCAGAGCCAAACGATTTTCACACTTTTTGTAAAGATTTCAGCATTAATCATCAGCTAATCTTTGTCCAGAGGTCAAGGTCAATTAGAATGTTTAATTTTTCTTGTTCGTGTTTTTGTGAACTGAACCACGCACTAGGTAGACCCAGGAAAATGTGGACAGAGGCCATCTCTGGTGTTGTAAAGAAAAAAGAAAAATTATTTTAGTTGATGCAAAGAAAAGGAAGTTGAAATAGAGAGGAGCGGGGGAAGTTGATTTATTATAGATTAACGTGGCACTGAAAGGAAATGATCAAGAACGAAAAGGTCTTCACAGGAACGCTTTGATAAATACAGTAGAATTACCTTAAACCGAAAGAAGCTAAACCGAAAAATACCATGAACCGCAAAGAAATTGATAAATTGTACGAGTTTCTTCTTTGTCCATAGCAAAAAGGGAACTTGCTCTAAACCAAAATGCCTTTAAACCAAAATGATTTAGAAGGTCCCCAAAATTTCGGTTTACGGTAATTCTACTGTATAGCATCAAAGAGCAATAATCACTAGTTGACCTTTGTCAGAGGTCAAGGTCAGTTGGAATGGCCCATTTTTCCTGTAGGTGATACATGTTGGTGTGATTGTTTCAGAGCAAGGATGACTATGCGTCCATGGACCCCCAGCTGGAGAGACAGGTGGAGACCATTAGAAATCTGGTGGACTCCTACCTCAAGATTGTCAACAAGACACAGAGAGACCTGGTGCCCAAGAGTATCATGCACCTCATCATCAGCAATGTAAGGACTCGTCTTTGTCACCATCATCATCACCGTCATGATTGTCATGATTGTCATCGTCCATCACTCTCATCATCACATCATCATCATCATCATCATCATCATCATCATCATCATGGTGGTGGTCATCATCTTGATTATCATCATCATCAACAGCAATGTAAGGTTTCATCTATCATCATCATTTTGATCGATGTAAGAACCTGCTATATTTGGTTAGCTATCTGTTACTGTCTCTTCCACGACTTGCTGCCCTTCAGCTTTCTCCTTCCACAGAACATCTTTATCACCTTCATCATTTTGATAATCATCACCATAATTCTTATAATAATGATCGTCATCATCATTATCATTATCATCATCATTTTCATAAATGTAAGGACCAAAAACTGGTTAGCTATCTGTTACTGTCTCTTCCAGGACTGTTGTTGCCCTTCTGCATCCTCCTTCCTCAGATCATCATCACCATCATCGTCATCATCAATCATCACCATCGTCACCAAAATTGTTCTAATAATGATGGTGATCATCATCATCACTAACATTGTCGTCATAGTCCTCAGTGTTCTTCATCATAATTGTATCATCAACCATCAGAGGGTACTTCCAACAAGGTTTCCTCCTCCTCCTTATTCTACTACTGTTTCATTTTTGTCACCTGACTGTAATTTCTCTTTTGTCTCCCAATTTGGGATTTCCTGGTCAGGGCTCGACCATGCATGAAGGTCATTGGGATTCTAAAAAAATAGATTTGTCGTTGTCTAGCGATAGTGGTGCTGTCTGTCATCAGAGGGATCTAGCTGTTGTACCGTTACTGCTGATTGTATTGTCTGATTTCTGTGAAGGCTAAGAACTAGTTCTTCTTTTTTGTAATGGAATGCCAAAGTATTGATGGTAGAACTGGTGTTGATTTGGTAATGATAACTGTGACTATGAAAGTGATGATATTAATGATAATGATGATAGTAACCAACAGAAATTATGGATAAATTCAGAGAAAGAAAACAAAAAGATAACTCATGATTTGAGTCCTGTAGGATTCTGTTTCATCCTCTATGCATGCGGTCGCTTATAAAATCAAATTTTACTTTTTGCTTCAAAAATTTCTTTTTTCCTCTTTCCCAATTTTCTGTAATTCACACTCTGGTATTACCTGATGGTAATATTGATTGAAGACATGCGACATAAAAAAACGTTTTCGCCTCACGATTGCCAAGAATATTTTAATTATTCAAGTTAATGGGTAAACAAAGTAGCTTTGTCTCATTGTCTTTTTCCTCTATCATTTTTATTCACATCATTTTTGTTGCATTAATTTTACAGATTTTAGCTGTTCTTTATTTTCCTTGTCATCATTGATAATTAGAATTTTTGCCTCTGGTGAAATGTTGAAATAAAAAAATAGAATAACAAATTAGATAGATAGATTTTTCTGGAGATAAATAAAACGTAAAATGAAAATCATTTAAAAATTCTTTATTTTGCCTCATATCGAAATATTTAGAATGTTGTTAATGTTAATGATAAACTAATTAAAAATTAGATGAAAATGGAAATCTAACCTTGGTAGAAAGAAGAAAATACCAGACCAGGGTAGGTGGAGAAGGCGCTCAAAGATATAGTGGGAAAAGGCTTCTGGTAGTGTCTCCTTTTATTTCCTTGCCCAATAAATACACTATAACATTAGGGCCCCTCAGTTTCCCTGTATCATTATAACATCAAGTAGTGATGGAAAATGGGAAAGGGCCATAAAAAATAGCCGAAGAAGAAAAGTGGTTCATCAACCTTTGGTATCGAACCCATGCCTACAAATGACAACACTGTCTAGCCAGAGAATGGAGGCCACACACTCTATCGACTGAGCTAATCGGCCACCACTTTAACTTCACGATAACATTAGGGGACTGTCTAAGTTTAAGACTTCAAGAGCTAGAGTGTTGATTTGTCATCGGGTTGATGTCTTTGATGGTGACAATGTCTCCTGACGCAAGGTTCATCTTCAAGGCCATAAGATACCGGCTATAGAAGAGATTGAGTTAAAGATAGTAAGAAATTTATTTAACACCCTGTTTACCCTGATTGACTTTCATTGATACAATCGTACACACGACAACTTTAGAAAAAGATCTAGTTTATCTTTTTGATGGTTACACTTTTATCAGTTTATCAGCCACTGACAAACTTCCCAATTTAAACAAAAAGAATCACTGGTAGCTTTTTTCCTTCTTCATGGAATAGAAAAACTACTTTTGGGGGCTCCTCTACTTTATTTTTCCATGCATGCACCTTTGGGAATCTGTCATTTTCCTTGCCATCTTTTTTGCCATTTCACCATTTCTTGCCATCTTCACATTTTGTTATTTTAAGGGGGTTTTGGTCATCAAGGATTACGCTGAAAGGAATTTGTATATCCAGGAATTTGTATATCCATGAATTTGTGTATCCAGGAATTTGTATATCCAGGAATTTGTACATCCAGGAATTTGTATATTCAGTCCTTCCTTACAGACGCCGTGGGTAAAACAATGTTGACTTAATTAAAAATTCAGACTCGGGAAGACTGGACAAACACTCGTTGCAATTTCTGTCACGCAAACAATCACACAAACAGTCACACACACAGCCCTAATCCTAGGATATCACTCACCATGAAATCTATTTCCAATTTTCATAGAGGATACAATTCAAACACTTTCTTACTTTCCCTCTCAACCTATGGTATAAACGTTCAGATCAAACTCAGTATGACACTGTCCCAAACTGGCACAGTGCAGTCTTCCAGTTGTTATCAGTGCAGGCTCCAGTTTCGGTGTATTTTTATGAGTTGTTATAGCCAAGCTGTTGCCGTTACCAATCACTCCTGGACATGACACAAGGCACAGTGGTTAAGGCACTTGCCTGTGGATGTGGAGGTCTGGGGTTCGAATCCCGCTGTCTGCAGGTTATTTTTTCCTCTGGACCTTTAAGATTTTCCACGGTTCTGTCCTGGAGATTTTCGTGTAGTCTTCTCCAGTTTTGTTGCACGGTGAGAATGGCGGCACAGTTAAGAGGTCCCAGCTACAGAGATTTGACAACAAGAACAACAGCACCGCCTTTGATATGACTTTTTTATGTGTTGAAGAGGGGTAGAAATAACAGCTTTTGAACTTTTGGGACACTAGGAAAAGTGTATGGAGGACTGATTTGATTTGGGTCCCAGCTGTGGCAGCCAAAACCAAACGAATATTCAAGACATTTTGATATCTGTAGCTAATTAGATCTGTTGTTGTGTTTTGAATCTGATAGTTTGGGACAATTAGGGGATTAGCCCACTGTAGGTAGTTGGTGGGGCTGCCACCTTAAGAAGTCCTCACCTCCCACTAGGCCAATAAGAATGTATTTTAAAGTCAGTTTTCCAAGCAGATAAAAGTAGAAGAAGAGGATTGAATAGGTTTAAATCGGAAAAATCCTTTCCGTAGACATCCTTATTGTGGACAGAGGTTATCTCTGATATTGTAAAGAAATTACTGTAGATGAGGCAAAGAAAAAAAGTGGACATAGAGAGGAAGTCTATTCATGATAAATATAATCCTGACACTGAAAGGTAAACCTGAAGGAAGGAGAGAAGAGAAAGCAATGAGATAGGGATTTGTAGGATTTAAATTGATTCCTTTCTTCATGGTGTTATAATGTATTCATCTTCCAACTTGCTTTGGCCAATCCGTTGTTTGCAGGTTCGCAATTTTATAGAAACGGACGTGTTGGCCCATATTTATTCCACTGGGGAGCAGGTAACGTGGCAGGCAGCAAGATGTGCTGAGATTTGCACGTCGTTCGATGTTGACCGCCTTGCTCTGGCACTTAGCATCTTGTGTTTGCATGTAGCATGCTTTTTGCCTCACTTGCCTTTTTTTTCTTCTTGGGATCTGGTTTTTATTTTTTTTACATTTTTATTTTTTACACCTTTATAAGAGTATCCTCAGATTTTGTTTTTCTTTGTTTTTAAATGTCTAAATGTGTCATTTTGTCATCCCTTGCATGCTGCCATCATTTCCTCTTTTTAAAAAAATTATGAAATTTCCGTAAGAAGGGCTAAAGAACAAAGCAGTTTTTTGTGTTTTTTCTCTCACTTTTGTTTTGTATATTAAACAAATTTCAAATTCATTTAAAGCAGTGAAATGAAATGAAGCTGGGTGTGGATATGATGACAGTGCGGTGGTTGGGTCCTTACTGCTACAATGCGTGTCCTCTGTCACAGTCAGCGCTGTATATCTACTGGGGTTCAACTGTCCCTTTCTTTTCATTTTCTCCCTGCCTGTGTTGTATGTTTAACTGCCAGGGTCGTATTTTTATCATCGTTTAATTGTCACCTTTGACCTTTGTTGTTCACTTACATCATCCCGATGCCTTGGTATTTAAAGGCTTCCGTCCAATGGAAAGGTTGTGATACTTTGACCTTTAGGAGCCTTTGATACCGAGGTAATATTTGTGTATTGCTAGTCACTTTCCCTTTAATTGTGTTGTTTATTTCTGGGCATGCATTTCGGTATAACCATCAACTCCCCACCCCCCCATGCCACAGCTGCTGCAGCGCTCACTCCTCATTGGCTATCATATTTATTTGGTCTTTCTTTTGCCTGCCTTCGGTGTCTCCCCCCTGCCCCTTTTGTTGCCAGATGAATGGGTACATTAAAGATGATTTGTTACCGAACCTCTACTCTACCGAAGACCAGGTGGGAATCAATCCATCCAGACTCATTTCCTTAAATGTCACATGAAGGTCGTTGCTTAGCAACAATACAAGTATTAACAAACATCCCCTGAATGCAACACTTTACAACTTTTACTGGAGAGACCCCAACATTTTTTTTACAGTTCTCTGAATATCTTTTACTGGAAACTCTGTAATCGAGAAGAAGATGCAATCTACGTCGCAGTTCAAATTCTGCGCAGAGTGTCGTACAATAAAAAAAATAAGAAAGACATAAATCTACGATAAACACTATTAGGTTGTTTTTAGAATTTTGGTTGATACACAAGTTTTGCAATCAGGGGACGAATTGTTTCTAATTTTAGGCGGGGAATTATTGGTACAAGCATTTTGTACAATTTTTATTTTGTTGCCACAAATGGAATGTAGTGAAAACAACGACAACTTTGTGACATGAAAGGAAATGATCTAATGATACGAACAAAACCTTTTCATGCAAAATTGTTTCAACATTTCCTATTGGTTTAGTCTTGGTTGGAATCAAAATAAACTTTTTACATCTTGAATGTTAATCACCTCTGGACAGACAAATTACAACATGATTTTCTCGATGATGAGAAAACAATAGTTGTATTTGTTTTCTTTAAATTGATTTTGTTATAATATGATTCCCTGATGATACATTAGAACCAAAGTTTGTTGCAGCAATTTTGCCTGATGTTTCTGCTCTGTCCCAAAGATGGCCAATTCAAGAATGACCAATATATAATATCTTGTCATTGTTTCACATTTTATCGATACTTAGTTTGATCGAACCCCATTAATACCGCACAAAGCAGCGTTGGGGCCAACCCCATGTTCAGCCATAAAAGATACACAAGATACAAACTTTTATAAATATCAGGAAACCAAAAACGATATAATTTTTTTTTTTAATGTATCTTTCTCTCAGAAAATTGATGGATTCAATGTGAAGGAGCCAAAACATCATTTTGCAGAGTCAAATCGTTAAAATATTGAGTGCCATAATTAATGTTCTTGCAGACGGACATGAATTTTGAAGAGCCAAATACTGATTGTGAAGAACCATAGAATAATTGTTTTGAAGTGATAGATGAATATTGTTAGAGACCGTCCCACCCACTGATAAAGGGCCAGTGAATTCTTCTAGAACCAAAAATAGATGTAGATAAGCAGGCAGGTGATAATGAATAATGGGCGAACATTGAAGGCAATGCAGAGGAACATTGAATTTGATTGACAATCTCACATCGTATTTTAAAAAATCGCATTTCAACTTGGAAGAGTGAGTTACTCCCATCGTTCCTTGGATAAAACCAAAACTCCACAAATAGCCATTAGACTTATGGTAGGAAGTTCCGGGACAATTGATTGACCTTGGACAAGAAAACTAAATAAAAACACAAGCAGCTGACATTACATTGATTGGTCATCTTTGATTTTAAGCTTTACATCTTGTGCTGAAGACACATGTCTCTTTCATTTTTGTACACTATCAATATTGTTTTGGTTTGGGTTTTTTTTACTTTTTTTGTGTGTTTTTGTTTTTCCTCACTGTTGTATTGGCTTTTCTATTTCATATGTTTTTCTTTTTAAAAAAATTGATTAACCTTTTCATTAATAATTAATTTTGATGGAAAGTTGAATTGAATGTTCAAAGCATGATGAAGAGTCAATGAAGGCATGGCACTAACTGATTGTTGTGGACAGTTAGATGAAATAAGTTTGCACCATTGAGCACTGTCTGGATACAAACACACGTTAATGAATGGGGAGTGTTGATGATTATTGATTAGATTGAATCAAAGTGAATGTGGTATCAAGGTATGTTTGAAAGAGTCTCTAAGCTCATTGGGCTGGTACTCTATCCGGTTTCCATCACATGTCATGGAGCGTAATAGTTTATCACTCTGTGGATAGGGTTTAGGTCTGTCGCAGTAAACTTTCCCAACCTGGAGGGAGTGAGGCAACCGGAGTGAATTTTTTTCACGAAGAAAATAATGAAATGCCTGGAGCTTGACTTTAAACTTGGACAAAATGGAAGCAAACACTATATTGTACCCAACTTTTAAAAATGTATGGAATCCATGACCCGCCTTTGAATGTCGCCTAGAGTGTGTTGCCAAGGTTGTAAAACTAACAACTTAAGAATTAAGTTAATCAGTGACAAATATGCTGTACATCAGTTAACGTTGACATCATTTGTGTTGTCATGATAATCCAGACATGCCAAATTTACAGTTTCGCTGTGAAATATTACGGTGAGTTCTGAAAAATTACGAGTTATGGGCAGTGGCACTCAAATTACGGCGAGATCCTATTAATCTCATTTGATTTTTTTTTAAACAAAAGGATGTGGTTACACTAGATTATGTAATAATCAGTGCTGAAGGTATTTTTTTTGTTATTAATGTAATATGCAACAATTTTGTAGAAGCAATAAAATCCTTTTATGTTAATTCTAAAAGTAGTGTCCAGATTGTAGGTAAAACAAACAAATGAGTTCAAAATAGGTTTAGGTGTTAGACAAGGTTGCATCTTTTGTCCATTGTTGTTTATAATACTAATGGATTCAATATCAAAGCAATGCATGGGTATGAGGCCCATAAAAGTAGGAATGTGGAAATTAAAATCAGTTCAGCTAATAATGTTAGCATTCGCAGATGACTTAGTGATATCTTCAGCACAACCTAAATATACTCAACAGGGAATTAAAGAAAAGAGATCTCAAAATAAATACAAAGAAAACAAAGACTATGCTAATTAGTAGAGAACCAAATAAACATGAAATCAAACTAGAAGG
>JARBEQ010309153.1:0-14482 GCA_030265355.1 Tritonia tetraquetra
CAAGTTTATCGTCCGTCTCCGATAGGACTAGGTTCTTGATCTCACCTACCTGAATAGGATCAGGGGAGTGACATATATGTTTTCACCGAGTCTAATGGAGAAAAATACCTGACGCTGTCGGGAATCGAACCCAGTACCACGCAAGAACCGTACCTCTGCGCCACTGGGACCCAGCTATAATAATACTATCGACAAACCTGCATTTTCCCTTTGTTCTGTTCTTGCTCTTTGCCCTTTGCTTGATCTAGGAGTTCCATTTGTGTCGTCAATTCTTCCTCTAAAAGCCTTGACTGCTCTCTAGTTTTCACATGATTCAGACTGACTTGAGCAAAGTCTGAACTAAGGGCATCAATTTGATCCTGTTGGGAGACAGAAGTTAACTTATGTGGCTTACTTTAACTATAATAATCATGATAGTAATTTTTTCTTTCTTTATCAATTCCTGTTATATCTTTCAGTATCAAGTTTATCTATAATAATGAATAAACTTTCTCCACTCTTTTTTTCTCTCACTAAGTCCTACGCCGAAAAGTCAGTCCATTTATTATCATATTTGTTGTGCTTTGAATTTAGTGATTTCAGACAAGTAGGTAATAATAAGGCTACTGTATCCTTAATGCCTCCTCTCCTGCCAGGCCCTCCGTCAATCTCGTCTGGCTTCATCTCACTTGATCTGTCTAGCATGGGCAACTCTATCAGTAGCTTTGCTCCGGCTGGCATAGCTCTCATGGTCATGGAAACTAACAAATGATACCACTGTGATACGGTGTCTACTGCAGGGACCACATGGTAATGACTATATTTGAGCAAAAGTGAGATACACATGATAAGATACTTTATATTATGTATCAACTTAATTAAAAACATGTAAAACTCGTCTTACCTGAGTATGATCCTTTGCTTCATCCTTTTGGACCTCTGGCTGACTCTGGTCTAAAGAGTTTTCAAATGTTTGATAGAGTGCGTTGCCTGTCATATTGGCCATCACGTATGACAGAGGACTATCGTCACTCCTTGGTGGTTTGGCTGAAATAAGTAGGTAATGATAATACTGATGTATTGTATTTTGAATCAGAATTTCTGGTGGCCATAGAAGTGCTAATCTAACTGACTCTCAGCCAGGAAATCAAAATCTTAATAATCATGAATTTTTTTCTCTCTTTGTAGTTAAAAGCACAGTGGGCTGATTGCCTGCTTGTCTTATCTACCTGATTCAGATTCAGAGTTTGCCCAGCACTGCTCTCAGCAATGCTGAGCATGGAGCTGGCTGCAACACTTCTTCCTCAGGGGTATAATTAATGCGGTTTGGATAACAAAACAATAACCTGATGTTAAAAAATTCTTTATACAACCTACTTTGTGTAAAAATCTCTTTGCTAATACTGGGACCACCTTTTACTTTGACAATGTTTCTTATTTCTATTTCTATAACAAGTGATACAGTGGAGTCCGCTTAAAGTGAACTCGTTGGGACCAGAAGAAAGCGTTCACTTTATTCGAGGTTCAGTTTAACCATTTTGGCCAATATGCTTTGACATGGTGCTTAGAGAGTTGAGAAATGTGTTGCCTGTTGGTGATCTAGCAAAAGAAAGAATGGGAGAGCCCACGCATTCAACAATGAAGGCCGGGCGAGTGATGAGTAGGGAGAGTGGCATGCGCAGACAGGCAGAACGCATCGCGTGATAGGTCAGCCTAGTCTTGTCTAGTCATGCCTCTCACTTCTCTGATGCGGGGATGGAGAGGTCACAGTGCTATAATAATGGATGGCGTGAATGTGCAGACTGGCAGGGTTGGTGTGTAACGGATGTGCGTAAGTAAGCGTTCACTTTATCCGATTTCCCCATGAAACCGGTTCATTTTATCCACTATTTTTTTTACTTAAACAAATAGCGTTTTATTCGGGACCACAAAATATCATTCACTTTGTTCACTTTACCGATTGTTCAAATAAAGCGGTGTTCACTTTAAGCGGACTCCACTGTACATCCAATGTTTTTTTGTTCATTGACAAAAGTGACGTATTTCAAGATAAAATCATTGAAGGTTGAAGAACAACTTTGATCAATGAAATCTAAAAGCCTGAAGCATTATTTTGTGAAGTTGTTTGTAGAAACAGAAGACAAATAAATGTGAAGGTTGAATTGTACAGAAATGAAAAGAAAATCATATTCAGTTCAAGAACTTTACTTCTGCTCTTGTTAAATTTGTAATTCCAACGATTCAAATGAGATCCTACCTGTCGAAAACTTTGCGCTAAGAGCTGCCATTTGTTCCTGAGATCCCTTGTTGGATCCTTGAGCCTTTGCTTGATGGACTTTGTCCTCGGTGTCTCCCAGCATGGCTTGGAGTTTATTGAGGGACGAAAATTCGGATTTCTTGGCAAGTCTGGTGCAAAAAAAACAAAAAAAACATACAGTGTTCATGTGAGATAAATGACATTGGCCACGCAATGATCATGCTGATTATTTCATCATGAAATTTGATTTACCAAAAGAAGAAAACTTCCCATAAAACAACAGAAAACTGGGTCTGGATTTTTAACAAGTTGTTTTGCCAGCTGTGTATACATCTTCATCTCGCTTTTTGATGGTTTTGCATGAGTTACAGAAGATAGACCCTCTCTTATTAATATCTACAACAAGCTTTTTGGAAACCTTCACATCTAGTCATTATTTTCCTGAGCGAGATATAACATACCCAAATCACTTGGTGATGATTGCAGTTTCAAAGACCGTTATCATCATGCTTTTTGTGTCTTAATCTTATCAACAATATTATCTATTGTGTACAAAAGTGTTTATTTTCATATGGCATTCTGTATATTTATACTTCTAATTTTAAAAAGGGCGTCTGTAAAATGAATTTCCTAAATTTGGATGAAAAAAAATCGTTATTATTATCTACGCTATATGATATCTTTACATTTCTAAACAAAACCCACCTCTCAGCTACTCTCTCCTTGGTAAGTTTGGCTCCATCCCTCACAGTATTGGGTCGCAGTTTCACACCCAATAACTCCTCCATCATTTGCTCCTTGGCATCGTCACTCGGACTTCTGTCAAACAATGCCTGTAACATCTGTCTGGCTGTGGCCGGGTCGACATGTGTTGGAGGTTTGTCCTGCTCCGGTCTCTGAGTCTTGGAGAAGAACAGGTCATCACAGAGCACTGCTAGAGCTCGTTGGTATTCACGCATAAAGTCTGGATTTGTGTCATCTCGAAGGTCACCTGGTGAAGTACAATGGTGCTTTATGAAGAGTAGGATAGGCACTTTAATCATTTCAGAGAGAAAGTATTTTCAAAGAGAATCTACAATATGTTTTTCAAAGTTTGTTTCATCAAACCCCATTTATATAGCAAAGCAGTATTGGGGCCAGCCCTATGTTAAGCCATGAAATGAAAGTCAAACAAGATACCCACCACAAATCAGTGAGGATAATTTTCCGCCGATTGGCGGAAATCCTCTTTTTTCTTTTTTATCAGATTGGGCTTGCATAGGGGCTGGAGAGGGGTGAGGGCTGTTTTCATGCATGTTTTGAGTTGACCAAAAATTTTCCTCTTTTTTGACAATTTTCTGTTATCATCACTGATAAATGCAGACACTCCAACCACCACACACAACTGAACACAATCTTGTCTGCCTTGTATGGCTGAAAATGGGGTTGGCCCAGACGCTGCTCTGCGATATTAATGGGGTTTGATCAAACAAACAAAGAGCAACGTTTGTTAATTACAAGTTACCTGATTTGATATGGGCTAGGCAATGTGAAAGGACAAGAGTAAACTCTCCGACAGTGTCAAGTCTTGCTTGGCGAAGGTACAGGATGCGGTTGTTGGCATCAAAGGAGAAGGAGTTGCGGAAACTATTTCGGGACAGTTGAGGGTTAGCTGGAACTGTTTCAGCCAGGAGAACAGTGACTGGAGCATGATTGCATCGACGACTGATCAAATCAGCCACAAAACAACCAAATTTGTAGACCACAAATGACCTGGCATTGAGTTTGTTGAGATCAATTGGTTTGAGTTCTTTATCCCCGTCCCATGACGATTCTTTCTCATCGACATATCCTTCACCTGGTCCAATGAAAAGAAAAACATTATTTAGATTTGATTGATAATACAGTGAACATCTCATCGACATATCCTTCACCTGGTCCAATGAAAAGAAAAACATTATTTAGATTTGATTGATATTGATAATACAGTGAACAGATTTTCAAAAATCCTTTTGTTTTGTTTTGTTTGATCTAGCAGTGTTTGGGCTAGCCCTATGTTCAGACATAAAAGGCACACAAGATGCCTGCCATAAATGCAGGCACCCCGACCACCAAACACGACTGAACACAGAGCTGGAAACTCTTTGGATCAGAGAGTTTCAGACAAGCAGGTGATCAGCCCACCGTGTCCACAACTCTTTACTGGCACCATGAGCAATACGCTGATCAGTATCAATAAAAAATGGGCCAATAAACAAATGACCGTACTGTAGCCCTTGCGGGTACGCCCTCAGCTATTGATAATAACTGGGTTCTACTACTCTGGGCATTTCAAAAATCCAATTTTCAATAACTTGGTGACTTGTAGTTCCAACTGCATGGCTATATGACCGTTACATCATAGCAAAACAAAACCTTGCCACACCATTTAAGCATGCATCTTTGTAAAAATAACGTTCATAAGGTGTGTGGTAATTTACATTTAGCTCTATTCTTAATCTCGTAAGAACAAAACATGTCAACTGACATATTAAACAAATCTTTCTATATCGTTTATGAGGAAATCTACTAAAATGAATCAATATTAACTAAATATTTATTTGACATCTATTTTAACAGTCTCAACAAATAAAGAATTGTTTACCATTTGCTACACCTGGAGCAGATTTAAAGTTTCCATTTGCCACAGTGTTTTTCATGTCTTCCAATTTCTTGTACAATGGTGAAGCCATCAGCAAATTAATTAGCTCAGCCTCGTTCAAAGGAGCAGCTGATTTAAAAGCCTCTGGCATGTTATCTTGCTCAGATCCTTTGCTGACTGGCTGGCTGCTCTCAGCACTCGCCATCACTGGAGATGCTTTGGTCTGGACTATAAGGTTATCTTCATTAAGGGTTTCGTTGATTCTCAAAATCTGGAAAATCAGGAATAATAATACAACTTTAAAAAACGATCAATATCAAAGTCAAAGACTGCATCAGCAGACTTGTGTTCCTATAGCATTTTTACCCTTTGAATCCAGAAAAATGAATTTAAAAAATAAAGCTTATGAATTTGAAATAAAAAATAGATATAATTTATTTGATCTAAAAAAAGATAACTTCCATTAATAATATGAAAATCTGAACAATTTTTTTTAAAGTTACGGAATCAATTCAAGATTTAGTAAGATGCAAACAAAGGAAATGGTTTTGACTAATCGTTTAAATTCAATCAAGAGAAAACAACTTTGAAATAGTTTCTTTATCTTACCTCATCTGTCTGCAACCTTTCCCTTTCACTTCGTTGGGCAGATTCCATTTCTCTCTTCTGATCGTCTAGATTATTCTTTATCTCTGTCTCCCGATCCTTCAGCTTCCCTCCTTTCTTTTTCTTTAACTTGTCCTGCAAATTACTTTGCATTCGTAAGCGATCAGCTTCCATTTTGGTGACAATCTGATTGACTGCCTTTTCATGATCTTTCATTACTTGATCTTTCTCTGCCTTGCTTCCACCATTGGCTTGAATTCTGTCCAATTCTTCCTATATGTTGAAAAGAAATTTACGCAGGATTTTACAGAAAGGTGGATATGTTCCTAATTTTCGGTCAAATCTACACTTTTCATTCCTTCAATTTGCATTTCATTTTATTCATCTTTTCCCAAAAATTCATGGGGGAGATAATCTAAATAAAATACAATATATTCAATGCTATTGATATATCAACTAAGCAATTCAATTAAATTAATACGAGAAACATCATCTGACTGAGGGTTTGCAATTTTGTTGGGGCCTTGAATTCATGTCATTTTAGAAAGATATATAACCAAAGATACAAAGAGAAAACTCCCGAAAATAAAAATTGGGTTCATTTAAAGAAACATGACAATGACAATGACAAGGGGTTTATATTCTGGTTTCATTTTATAATTTCAAAAGTTGTGCATCACTTTAACATACCTTCAATTTCTGTTTCTTCTCTTTCACCAAATCATCCTTGCGTTTGTTGAGGGACTCGATATTACGTTCATACTTGGCCTTTTCCTGTTCAGTTTCAAGTTCAAGATTCTGTGCAAATGCTGCCAATTCTGCCTCTAGCCTCTGGTTCTCATTCTTTTCAAAGGCTGTAACAATTTTAATGAAAGATTTCATGAATTGAGGTTTAATTTCCTCTAAGCACAAACAGAGAGAATAACACAGTACAGACACTTTGGAATTGGCCATCATGTGTATCAAATTATGTGAAATGTCATAATTTTTTTTAGGTAGAGGCTAGGGAGACCCCAAATGGGGTCCACCTAGACAGCCAGGCTAGAGAGACCCCAAATGGACGGGGAGGTACCCGTCATGGACTTTAAATAATTTTCGGGCCGAGCCAGGGAGGAAACCCTAACCTTAACCCTAACACCAACCCTAACCCTAACTCTAGCCCAAGAGGAAAATACTCCCAGGTGCGCCTAAAACTTCCTTTCAAAGCTTTTTTCCTTTCCTCCACTGTGTGACTTGAATTTCCAATGACTAGCTTTTCGTTCAGCTGCTCCGCTCTCTGGTTAAGAACAGTTTTGAAGGCAACAAAATCTTCGAAATAATCTCCCACTGACACAATCGGCTCCGCCATTTTCTCAATTTTCTGTCAGTCGAGAGAAGGGTGCGGAAACAACGCAAAGTCACGCATGCGCAAAGCAGAATATTTCTGGGGTCTTCCCAGCCTCGTTGGCTAGACACTTCCTTTTTTTTATTCACATCATGAGCAGTGCACTGAATAGTATCATACAAATGGCCCCCAAAATAATAATATTGCACTCAGCTGTAACCAAAAATAAAGTGGTTGCCACTCTCAGTTGAAAGTCTCAGTTACAATTTGTAGAATCTCAATTAATTTACAAATGTTGTAGCTACTTGTGTTCAATGTGTGAAAATGTACTGGCATTCTGCAGCAAATGGTCACAACATGCCAGGGTCGCAGATTGGTTGTCTTCTTTCTTTCTTATCCAGTGTTACCATTACAGTGTAGGGCCAGCTCTATGAGGCTGGATTTCTCTAGATCAAGATATTTAAGCAAGCAGGTGATCAACTCACTGTGACCTTTGTGGTAGGGATTAATTTTGCCCGGACAGCGGCCTTGAGGCCTACTCTTATTGATTTCAAGGAGAAAAATTGTCGCTGCCGGGAATCGAACCCGTTAACTTTTGTTTTAGCTTCAGAGGCGAGAACCGTACCTCTGCGCCACTGGGACTCCCAAGATTGGTTGTCATTTTTCCTATTCGGGTATTTTTTTTTCTGTCTGAGTTTGCTATGTTCCCAATTTGGTCTATGGCTATGATTAGATACCTTCTTGTTCTCTCTTCAGTTCCTTTTCTTTCTCCTCCCTTCGTTTTTCAAGTTCAGCTCTGACCCTTTCTAGTTCTCCAGCAGCTTCCTCTGACGATTTCACAGCATCATGGTCAGGTGAAAAGTTACGAAGAGCTTCAGCAAATTCCTGCAAATTGAAGACAAACAAGGTTTAGAAGCAGTTAGACAAATTCATATGAAAAGTGAAGACTTTATTGCACATCAGAACGGCCACCAAGAATTGTCAGTTGAACCCAAAGGCTGCTTACACAATAATATAAAACAAAAATTGCAGTGTATCTTTATTTCAAGGTATACTAATCTCCAACTAGAGGTAAATCCTTGATTATCCCCAGAGATGCTCTAAAATTTTAACAAAATGTCATGTAACAATAACGCTTCGAGTTTGAGTGTGTCTTAATCAGTTTTGCAAAAGAAAATTAGAATATAGATTTGTTCAAAATAAAGCGTGATAAAAATAGAATTCTGAAATGTATGGTCAAATACTTACTTTATAGTGCTTCTCTTTCAATGCAAGCTTGGCTCTTGCAAATTCTACCTCCCAATCCTTGAGAGCTCCTCTCTCCAAATCTTTTTCTTCTTCACTCAACTGTCTTTCAAGCTTAGCAAGCTCAATCTGTTGTTTGTTTAGAAGTTCTGACCTCCTTTCTTGCTTTTCTTCAGGACTGAGGGCTAATTTCTGATTAAAAGCAAATTTTTTAAAATTATACGAATCACCTCAAAAAATGTTTTGAGAATGGGACATAAGCTGAACAGAATCTGTATAAATTATAAATAGTCTGAAGATGCCTGCAATCTTAGTGAAACCATTTTTTTCTCTTAATAAATTACCAAGATTTCCCCTAAATGCCCCGTTGCCATGGCAACTGTAGATATAATCTTCTTCAAATCATCATAAAGTATGTCTGTAATTGATTACAAATTTTTCTTTTGATGAAATGTAATCCGATAGGGCTAATTTATGCCTGTCAACAATTTGCCATGCCCTGTCAACAATTTGCCATGCCCTGTCAACAATTTGCCATGCCCTGTCAACAATTTGCCATGCCCTGTCACCAATTTGCCATGCATTGTCAACAATTTGCCATGCATTGTAACCACCCTTCATATGATGACCAGTCTTCTCTTCAGAACTCCAAATACTGTACTGCACATACCACTTTGTAACCTCTGGTTAACCTTTGCAAAGGAAGTCAGCTGTTATAACTACAAGGCCATCTTGCACAGTCCAAACACTCCTGTCATAATAGTGAACTTCTGGTAGATTTAGGTGTATTCCTTCTTTCTTGCCCAGAAGAATCTTAAAATTTAAGGTGATTATCAGACAAACCTCTAAAGCAGCCAGTTCCTGGGCATGTCTCTTAGCCATTTCATCTCGTAGTTTGTCGTACTTTTGATTGAGCTGACCCATAGCATCATCAACAATGACACTCTTGCGAGTGGAAAATTCATTTTCAAGATCTCGCAGTTCCTGGAAACAAAATGACAATTTTCAAATTACACACGTCTTCAATCTTTACAAAACATGTCAAAATCCTTAAACAATAAGTCTTCAAGGTTGAAATTTGGATTTTTTTGTCACTTATACAATTAGAGTCTATAAACTGTACAACTCATGTGTTAATTGCATTTCATTTGTCAACATACCTGAAACTTAGGTTTATCAGAAATCTCCCCTATTTATGAGCAAAAAAAAAGTTTTGTTAGTTCCATTGAATCAGCCAGAATTTTGCAAATGTCTTTAAATCAAACAGACCTGAGCATGACGTTGTGCCAGAACAGCTTGCACCACTTTATCTGATGCCTCCTCTCCATTTTCACGGATTCCATCTCCTATTGCCTTCTTCTCCATTGTCTTGGCCTGGGAATGAAAATCAATTATTCTTAATCTTGGTGAAAAAACCCCCTCACTCTTCACACACAAAAGTAAGGTGCAAGGACAAAGGGATTTGCATTCAATGAATAAAACATGAGTCATTTTCCAACAAATTGAAATGCTGCATTCAGTGTTTGATTTTCAATAAATTCTAAAATGTCTTACTTGTTCCACCCTGACTTCACCCAGTTCATAAATTCTAAAATGTCTTACTTGTTCCACCCTGACTTCATCCAGTTCATAAATTCTAAAATGTCTTACTTGTTCCACCCTGACTTCATCCAACTCTTTGCGTTGCTCAAGCATTTCACCCATCAACTCAGCATCTTGGCGTCGCCTCAACTCCTCCATGCGGCGACGTCTCTTCTCAGCTAGCTGGTCTCTGAGGGAAAGTTGTTGTCTGACTTTTTCAGACTCCATTCGATGTGCTAGTTCATCAACTTCTTTAGCATGAGCAGCCATCAGCTTTAAAAAATGCATATGTAGTCATTCACTTAATTTAAAAAATCAATTACAGTCGATGGAATTGTCTAATCAAGATTTTTCAAAAACACTTTTTTTCCTGTTTTGAATCCCCAACCTTACATATGACACTTTGAGGCCTCTGACCAATAGAAAGCAAGTTTTTAATCATCTTCTCTAAATATGACATTCCATTGGTGACAGCATTAGGAAACTCTAAACGCATAGGTCAAGAATAAAATCCTCTTTGTGTAACTTCTTCTGTTTGTAATGTGATGATCTAGATCTGACATACGTGGTTATAGAATAATTAGGGGGCCTAGGTTTTTTGCCTCTCCTAAAAAATTGTACTCTGCGGATGTACGCAATTAAAGAATTACAACGACGATATGCTAAAAGACATCTCATATCTACCTAAATCTAAAGCACAGGATTCTTCTCTATTGTCACTTTTATTTGATCACTGATTTAATTGCTCTTCTTTTCAGATAGACCAATTCAATTGCCTATCACGTGATAGTCCTTGACCCTATTGGCCAACAAGAATAAACAAAACCAAGAGAGATGGTGTAGAAATGTATGCCAATAGCCGAAAAAATGCAAATTTTTTGAACGTGCATCTAAAAATAATGTCGATCTGACCGAAAATTGTAAACACACACAAATGATGTGTTAAATGGGTCCCTACTTTTTTTTGTTTTTTTGTCCTTTGTGTGTTGTATGTTACCTGAGGAAAGGTTATCTCCAAAATATTCTGTATCCATACATTTTTTTCTTTTTAATTTTTAGAAGTTATCACAATTTTGTTTACTTTATATTACCTAAATCTACAATAATTTTCTTAATCTCCTTTCCTTGATATATTATATTCTTACCAAAGCCAACTCCTCCTGACTCAAATCTGTTCTGGCTGCTTGTTCAGCTGCATGTCGATTCTTCTTCTCCCTCAATGCCTGTTCTATCTGATCATCCATATTTCTTGCATATTCTTGTTCTTGTTTCTGACCATCCGAGTCTAATTTGACCGATAGCCGATCTCTTTCTGATTGATGTCGCTTCTTGAGGTCTTCCAGGGCTCTCTCCTTTGGAAAACATGCAAACAATAAAATAAGAATTATGCAGTTCATAAAACACCAATTCTTAAATTTGTTCTGCTTTTAAAATTGCTTTTTAAAAATAAAAGATGCAAATGAGATAGGTATGATATTCGTGCCTTTTTACTCCTCAAACATTCATCATCATGACACCACAAAGATTATTGGATTTGTAATTGAAATGGATAAATAATTATTTTTTTGGCTTTGTTGCTCAAAGCAGATTCCAGAAGGGGTCACTCTGAAATTTCCTTTACAGATATTTCTTTTGTTTGGATGATTGAAACCCTTTACGTTGCTTGCTCGTGTATATTGTCTTGGGCTACACTTGTGTTATTTGCTCATGCTAAGTCAAGTTACTCTAAGCAAAAAATCAAGTGGGCATCTTAACCAGTTCCCTGTTATCATTACTGTGGGGAAATACAGTTGACTCCAGTAAATCGCAAATGCCATTTAATCACAACTTTTCCCAAGAAACGGAATTAATTATAAAACATCAAAGTAACTGATTAATCGCAATTCATGTCGGATAATTGCAAAACTGGTGACAGCTTGCCTCAGATTTTCGGTCAGCTTTTTTCTGCTTTCACATTTTCTTAAAGGATAATCACATGTCTCCGTTGTCATTAGCTCACAACCGTAACAGTCCAGCGCAAACAGTCACGTCATCATGTCACTGGAGATTTCAGCGGCTGGCTATTGGATCGTCTTTAAGTACACAATCAAAAGAGTTTCGGCCCCCTTGCTGGTGAGGACAAATCTAACAAAAGCAAGGGTGGCTATCTGTGACAGAAATTATTAAAGAGGATGCGGCATATCAGTTGCGCGGATGATCTTAATAGTTTGTAATGAGGCCATGACATGTTTATGACAGTCCCAAGTCCGTGAAACTCAGAGGGCAAAGTTATCTATGAAAAAAATGTAGAAAAAATATTGCAACAGACATACCTTGTCGTCAAGGAGTGAAATGAGCCAAAATTACTGGGCCCATGGTGAACTCCAATTAAGCTTAATTTTGGACAAAAATTTTGCAGCTCCTGTTGTGTTGCGATTAAGCGGAGTTGACTGTACTTAAATTGAAAATGACCATTTCTGGAATCCACCTCAAAGTCTATATCATATGTATAATAATTGATTGTCTAATACATTTTACCAAACATCAACTATTTGATTGTTTTGTTAACAAATTGATCTCCAATGTCTATGCCAACATTACCTGTTCCTTCTTCATGGCCTGTTCTTGGTTTGTTTCCACATAACTCAAAGTAGGCATGTGGTGAAGATCTGGATCCATAGTCTGGCCATCCGTGTTAGAAGACAGACCTTGGATTTGCCGAGCTTGTTCCTCAACCACTCTTTGCGCTGTCATGTCTTCCAATTGTCTGACCCCATCTCGTCTTCTTCTCTCTCTCTTTGCTGCTAGCTTGGCATGAATATCACTCATTCGTTTACTTTTCTCAGATTGCATGTCTCTATCTAGAGATTCCAAATCCCTGTGGAATTGGTCAAGCATCCTCTGAGCAGCAAGACGTTCACTTTCAGGAGTGCTGTCAAGCAGCTGGAAAAAAAGATTAAATGAGCATGTTAAATAATACCACTTTGTCATCAATGAGAGTGCAACAGTAATCTTAAGTTCAGATATCTTGACAGTAGAAGACATAATTCGCTGAGTCTCAAATTAGGTCAAATGCTATTCTGATTCTCAAAGATTGCTGGAGAATGCCTGTATATGACATCCAAAAATAGGACTGTTCCGTAAGGCAAAAATGAGGAAAGAAGACATTTCAGCACACCATGTACTTCTGTTCTTTCCTATTATTTGTGTTGGTGCTTAGTGAGAAAACAGAATCAATCATGGAAATCAAGTAAGTGCGAGTCAAATGCAAATAAGTGTTTAACTCTGAGTGAATACTTGAAAGCTGAAAAATGTTTATCTCTGATTCTGTCCCCTCTAAACCCAGTTACGTCGAAAAACCTCTATAATTCAACAATGTTACACATATATACATAAATCTAGAACTGCAAAAAGCAAAACAAGTCAATTGAAATGAATTATAAATGGTCTTTACTTTTATCTTGGAATGATTAATTGTGAACAGTTTAAGGTTGTCAGTGTCAACGTGCTACTTTAATTTCATCTATCATAATCTTTAAAAAATCCACTTCTTATTCACATTTCTGTTTGTCTTTCTATCTGAATAAGGCGCTTAATGAAATACCTTTTTAGACAGCTCCCGGTGTGCATCTTTGAGTGCCATCGTATGATCATCATCCAAAGCTTTGGACATTTGTCTTCCTTGTTCGTTGTCCTCAGCTTCCAACTCGGCAATGATGGCCTCTTTCTCATACTTGTGCTGAAGATCCAGAGCTTTCAACATGTGATCCTTGTCTTGTAGATGACCATCTTGAGTCAATTTTTGTGACAACTGTAAATAAGGAATACGCTAGGAATCTTAATTGGCGTAATTCTTATAAATTGTCACAAAAATTATTAATCAGAAAGATTATTCTTATCATAATCAGAGATGAAATTTGTTTACTTTCATAGTCTTAAATCAATACAAATTTCCCATTGTATCATTAAAACAACCTTACACCGAAAGGTACTAAAAAGGTTATTGATAAAGAAAGAAAGAAGAAAATCATTAAAACTATTGCCAAACCTCAGCACGTTCTTTTTCCTGTTGCTGTTGAAGTGCCCTCAATTTCTGTTGTTTCCTATTCTCCATGTTGGCTCGAAGACGTTGCAGTTGAGCGTCTCGCTGTTTATTAAAACGGTTCTGTAAGTCATCTTCCATCTGTTGCTGTTTCTTCATCAGTTCCTCTGCTACATCAGTAGGTATCGAATGTTGTGCCTGTCATCAAAACAAAATTTTTTTTTTTTAAATTTCAAATACTTCTATCTATGTGTTCAAATTATATGACTCAAAATGCAAATATAAAAATCAATAATTGTCCTAACATGTGAAGCAAACCGACTGAAAACCCCCCAACGTGATACGTATCAAAGTGACATTGCTGAGTAGATCAATGCTCCAAGTTATGCATCTTAATATAGTCTGAATCACACAGCACTGAAATACACAACATGTTTTTTCCTGATGACTAGTAACTTTCAAGTCTATAAATGTGGTACCTAATTCCTAGCTTGTACGTGGCAAAAAAAGGAAGTCCTAGGTCTATATTAGGCATATCGTAGAGCAGGTGAAGATTGTAAAAAAGTGGCAGCTCTCTAGGTGGGGTTTGGTTTTAACTTAGCAGTTAGCCATTTTCCGTGTGCATGTTGCGCACGTTAAAGAACCCTTGGCAGTTAAAAATCGATAAGAGTAGGCCGCAAGGCCGCTGTCCAGGCAAAATTAATTCCTACCAAAAAAAGGTCACAGTGGGTTAATCACCTGCTTGGCTCAATATCTTGATCCAGAGAAATCCAGACTCATTGTACTGGCCCTACACCGTAATGGTAAAAGGGAATTGGATAAGAAGGAAAGACTATGGACACCCACCCA
>JARBEQ010309153.1:14582-27770 GCA_030265355.1 Tritonia tetraquetra
ATAAGAAAGAAAAGGTAGATTACACAACTGTACTATGGACACCCACCCAATAAGAAAGAAAAGGTAGATTACACAACTGTACTATGGACACCCACCCAATAAGAAAGAAAAGGTAGATTACACAACAGTGATAAATGACATTAATTCTTACAATTTGTTCTCTCATGCTAACTCCCATCTTTGCACGTAATTGGTCCGCCAAATTGTGATCAGTGTCCATCTCTGACATGGCTAGGGCAGCCGTTTCATCATTGTGAGTACAGCTGAGGAGGTTCTGTTCTGTTTTCAATTTGAGACCTGAGTCATCAGCCCCTTCCACAGGTACAGGTAGACCTACACTTTCAGCCTAGAACAAATAAATAGTTGAATTAGTTCTTCAATTTCAATAAATTGTGTGATATACAGTAGGGTAAATCTACTATCTCTCTGTATTTCTTCCTTGTTTACATTTCTATATTTTTTTGGTCCCTCATTCTCTTTCTCTCTCCCTTCCTTTTCTATAAACAGAGTAAAATATTGATCTCTCTGATCTTTCGTTCTCCACCTCCCCCTCTCTATCCTCCCTCTCTCCCACACACACGCACACACACACACACAAACAGAGACATTTAACCCACTAAACTAACTCACTCCCAATGCTTTAATCTCTCTCTAATAAATTCATTTTAACAAGAATGTCCTTGTCGAGGCTGTCCTACCTCTTTGGAATGCTTCTCTCTCAGTTGTGCTTCTCTGAGCTTTCTTCTGTCCTGCAGTTTCTTCCTCAATTCATCCATCTGTCTATCCCGTGAGGAATTATGCTGGTCAAGCGCGGCTTGTAGATCTTTCTCATGACGTGTCAAAATGTCCTTAATTTCTTTATCGGTAAGATCACCTGCAAATAAATGTAATGTTGAGAAATATACTAAAATAGCAATCTATCCTTAAAATCTTTATGCTCCCCTGTGTTATGATAAAATGTTCAAATTTTCTTTAAGTTTCTCTCCAGTATTGAGATTGTTTGTTTTTTGCTGTTTTAGGGTTCTATTGACACAGGTAGGTCATTTCAGCACCCGCCACACAGCTCCAAACAAATCAAAGGTAACTAGATGTCACCCATAGACACCAGGAAAGAAGACATGCAGTCCATTGTTGGTGAACAGAGGGCCCATTTATAAACTCCAGACCCCTGTGGGGTAGAAAAAGGAAAGAAGGAGAGACAATAGAGTGAGATCAGACTAGATGCCACCCATGGACTACTAGGAATGACGTAGTTCATGGGTGGCACTCATCATTGGGGGGCATTGCACCCCCTGTTGATGAACAGGACCTATCTATATTACCACCCCGGGTTCACATGGGGGGCAGTATTGAGAAATTATATGATTGTTTTCTAAAAATTTATCTAAAGAAGTTTATGTGTGTAAATCTTTTATTCTTTCTTTTGAATCCAATCACACCCCAGTGGTTCCATATCAACCCATTGAGTAATTAAAATCAAATAGGTGTACAGATATATTTTTGAATTTGTGAGCACATCTACGTAAATGTGTTTTTCCTCATGCCATGTTACCAACAAGAGGAATAAAGATAAATGTGTGAAATTGTCAACAAAGAGAAAAAAAGTAGATACATGTTGATACTTGATAACTCTGGATGTCATGAAATAAATAATGACTTTGTCACTAGTTGCCCTAACTTGTAAACAGCTTTGTTTTTATTTACACTCAATCAACAGTGACACACCTGTATTTGTTCATAAGTGTGTTTTTGTATTCATATGTGTTTGTGTGTAAGAAATTGAGAGAGAGAGAAAAAAAAGAGAAGGAGAGAAAGAATGAGAAATGCAACAAACCTTGTAATTTGGCTGCCAACACATCAGCAAATTCATCTGTGATCTTCTTTTTCCTCTCATCTTGTTCCTGTAGCAGATTGTCCAAGCTTTCATTTTCATCCGCTGCCAGCTCCCTTTCAAGCTGCATTCTTTCTCCGTTATGACGACGCATCACTTCACCCTGCCCATTTGTCATCTGTAACAAATGTCAGGAAATAAAATTTGCTCACTATACATACATCAGACACCCACTCAAAGACTTCATTTCTAGCTAAAATGGCGGCCGTGGCCACAAGGGAAAAAGTAATTTGTCCATTAACCTACAACCTATAATGTATAAGATTACTCAGCCCACAGTGCCAATAAATGGTTGTGCAGTGGGCTCAGAATCTGCTTGTCTTGTCGGAGAGTTAAAAAAAAATGTTTTCTGACTTCCAAGGCTCTTTCCCAATGATTCTTTCAAGTCCTGTAGCAAATATTCTGATTTCTATTTTCTATAGAGCAAATTTTGGACCTTTTAATTTCAAATCCAAAATAAAAAAGATTTCTCAGTTCGTCAGAAACAATTTCTCTAAATCAAAAGGGGAACAACTTACTTGTTTTCCAGCTCCCATGCCGGTGATATTTATTTGTCTGTTATTGCTGGCGGCTTCTCCACGCTGCATCTTTTCCCACATTTCTTGACTCAGAGGAATGTTGCCGGCGTTGATTTTATCCAAGAGCATCTGAAGGGCTAACATTAAGTCTTCCTCTCTGTTGCCAGTTCCTGTTAGATAGAATATCAGTTGTGTACAGTGCCTAATGAAATATCAGTTGTGAACAGTGACTAATGAAATATCAGTTGCGAACAGTGCCTAATGAAATATCAGTTGTGTACAGTGCCTAATGAAATATCAGTTGTGAACAGTGCCTAATGAAATATCAGTTGTGTACAGTGACTAATGAAATATCAGTTGTGTACAGTGACTTGAATACAAAGGGGATGTGGAAAGTGAGATATGTATCATAATCATAATGATCACTGAAAAAAAAAATAGCAAAGATTTTCTTCACATAAAGAAAGATGATAGATATATAAATAGATGGATAGACAGATTATTGGGTGAATAGAAAGATAAATAGACAGATTGATAGAAATACAAGAGATAGGCACACAGACAGAATAATAGACAGAGAGACAGATAGATAGATATGTAAATAGACGGATAGGCAAAGATGTATTTATAGAAAGATCTCAGTTAAACCAACATACAGGAATCATAGAACATACAATAATTACCATTAGATTTGTGTCTTGAGCCGGCAGCACCAGCTATCATACTACCACCAACAATGGTCACACCACCGGCAGCAGCTGCTCCTTGCAGACCATCACGTTCAATAGCAGCTTGTCTGGCTTCCAGAGCGGCCATCTTATCAGGGTCAAGGTCATTGAGCAATTTCTTTAACTCCTCATTCTGCTGACAGATTCGATTGTAGAATCCCTCCAAATCTTCTTGCTGTCTTGCCAGCTGTGATGCCAGGTGAAGATTTTGATCTTCCAATTTGTCATATAAAACTCGGGCACTGAAGTCTTCAAGTTCTCCATTCTTGCCTGAATAAAGGAGAAATTAACAAATATATATAATATACAATAGAAGACGTTATATTCACAAATAATGAAGCATTGAATTGTGTCTTGGGTGTCTTTCAGAGTGCTTTCAACACAATAAAGTTGCATCAATGCTGTTGAAGTGGAAATCAGAATAATCATAATGATGATAATCAGTAATAATATTATTTGTTATGTTATCCAAACCACATTATACCCCCAAGAAATGTCGTGGCCAGCTCCATGTCCAGCATTGCTGAACAAAGATCAGGAAAAGCTCTGAATCAGGTAGTTAAGGCAAGCAGGTGATCAGCCCACTGTGCCCGAACATAATGAGCGTCACATTTTTAGGTGTTGCTCAAGTTTTGGCCATAACAATATTTACTATTACCTTGGTGGTAAACCCTCATTATTAAGGATACAAATTAGTAATCAAAGCCCTGAACAACAATAACAATACTGATAAAATCATAACCTAGAAGTACCAAAGATATTACATGAATACTAATGGGATTCTGCCCAAAGTGGCAAATTCTCCCAGTTTTTGTATAGCTGAGGGGTTACCACAAGAGCTACATTAATTTGTTTATTGGCCTTGCTTATGATTAATACTGCTCAGCGTATTGCTAATGGTGTCAAAAGAGTTATGGATACAGTGGGCTGATCACCTGCCTGTCTGTAATTCTTTGATCTACAGCCTTTCCAACTCAGCGTTCCGCCATACTTGTCGGTCAGGGTGCCTGCATTTATATCGGGTATCTTGTGTGCCTTTCATGACTTAAAGTGGGGTTGACCCCAACACTGCTCTGCTGTCTTAAATGGGGTTTGAACAAACAAACAGACAAATAAACAAACAAACTAACAGGATTCAGGCCTTACATGTTTTGTACTTACATATCATATTTCTTTTTCAACAGTGAAAAATGTTCACTTACCCGTTGATGCGAAAACTTGGGCATCTTCTGCACCTTCCACTGATGGTCTTGTACCAAGACCATTGGCTTCACTGGTTAAAATTGAAAAAAAAATTCCAACTTACTAATCAATTCAAAACCATACAATATATATTATGAATTGAGACCCCCCAAAATTACATTGTTGTTCGACTACCACAGCTTTATGCACGACAAACATTTTTTCTTCCTTTATCTTGCCCTGATTTACCTCTCTGTGTCAGGCACACAAAAAAACCAATATTTTATATATAATAAAATGTTGGGGTAACCTAAAAACCATTACCGTACCTCAGTGCAATTGCTTACAATAAAGGCATACAGAAACTTTTATCAACATTTATCTCTCATGATAAAACAATCCTAATATTCTGATGAAATAGAAAAACATATTTCTAAAGAAAGCAAAATCAAAAAATGTTGGGTAAAGGTAAAACAGAAATTTAAAAAAACGTTTATTACAACGTACATGGTATATCGATCCTGCCAATTGTCGGGGTCATAGCGTAAGTAGGAAGGCACAGGGGGAGGTAGACCGAGTTTACGATAAGTTGGCTTCCAGTGTTTAACCGGGTAGATGACCGAGTCAGAAGGTTTCCATACAATGACAGCCACAATCAATAAGGCGACCAGTGCAGCAAAGAAGGCAATCAGACCTGGTAAAGATTGATGTATCAATTCATGTACAATTACAAATGATATTCCCGTTTCTTTATCAAAACTAGCATTCATATTAGTGAAAAACAAGAGATACACCGGAAAAAAGTTGAGAGAAATGTTTTAATTTATAAAAGCAAAAATATGAACTAATATGGAGTTTGAAACTCCTTAACTGCTCAGACAAGAAACTGTCAAACCTTGTTATCGTTCAAGAAACACCTGAAAATTGATCTCTTCCGTTCCGTGTTTGATTAGCTAGATTTCATGGCCTTGTATATTTGTCAAAGTTCTGTGATGACAATTACTGAGGGACCGAGTGAATGAACGAACGAATGAACGAACGTTAACAAATGATTGTAAAGCACCTCTGAGCATCACTGATGGATACTGGCGTTATATAAATAATTATTTATCATTATTATATTATTATTATATGGGTAATCTGAGTGAGATTATTTTGTTCAGTTTATTACAAAGACAGGATTTTGCAACACCATACTCTTTATTTAATCAAAATTCAATTTATGATTTTATTGAACGCTCCTATCCTTAGTATGATTCACAAAGTAATTAGCTTGTCCTTTGCAATAAACTTCCCTTGGGTACCAAATGCTGCATCAGGGACCAGCCTTCTCTTGGACACAGACTGTGGAAATACTCTGGATTTGGAATTAATGCTTGGAGGCAATCAAGAAGCCAAATGTGGATAGATTTAGTTGTTGGTACCAGGACAGCAACCACAGATGATAAATAGACAAACAAAATCTACAGTGGATGGAACATCATGTTTATAGTCCATCTTTAGTAGGGAATGAGCACAGCCATTAAACTCTTTGACCAGCTGGGATTTGAACATAAGACCTCCTCCCTACTCTCTTGATGAGAACTTTAAATAGTCTATGTAGGCACAGTACTTTCTGTTTTTCCTCTTATCTAAGAAGGTTCGTGTTCATTATATGGAGAGTCAGGTTAATCATATTTGTCATTGTGATATTTGGAAACAAACAGTTTTCTATTCTCAAGTGGGATTCAAATGTGTTACCAGCCATTCAGGTGGTGGAACACTTAACCACTCAGCTATTGCATTGTCCAAAGATGAAATATTATCTGTAATGCCTATGAAACCATTCTACTCACCAATAATAATTCCCCAGTCTGGCTCTTCATTATTCACTCCAGCCTTGTACACACCAAGCCCAACTAAGTTGGATACAGAAGCTGGCATCATGCGGGTGGAACTGGCACCGCAGGTGGATCCTGTTGGCTTGACCTCTATGACAACTTCCCTGTTTGGTAATTGTGGAAAGTTACATCATTAAAAGATTGTAGTAGGTAGTGAGTAATATTTTTAAATCAATATAAAATTCCTGCAGGAGAAAAAGGAACAAACTATACATCTAAAGTGGCAAAAATGTCATTTTTCATCTTCTCTTAGATTTAGTTTTCATTCTTTGCATAATTTCATATCATCATCAGAACCTGCCCTTGCTCTTAACACAAAGCTACAAATGTAAAAAAATATCAGTTTTAAGTCCTTTTCATCATTCCAAAGGCAAAATCTCTTGTTTATAATCATCTCTGATAGGATTTGAACATGCACAGCCTGGGAAAAAAAGCCCTTAAACCTCATTGACAAGACTGGAATTCAAACCGTAGAATCCAATTCAATGGGTGAGTGCACTATCACTGTGCCACAGAGGAATCCGGAATGACTCACCTAGCGGAATCTGCTGCATCGGCGAAAACGAAAGTCCCAGCCTCAACGAAGGCATGGGCAAAAGATGAGATGGACACATTGGTGTTGTCTATCAGGTTCTGGAGCTGGAGGAAAGCTCCATAGTCGAAAGAAGGATTTGTGTTGTACAAGTGATTCTTCACATAAACCTTGGGAGATGGAAATGGAAAAGTATGATGAAAACATTTTTTGGATGTCAAGTTCATTTCCAACATTTAGACTAACTCTGCAAGATGTAATGAAAATTTAGCAAATAAGATAAAATTACTTACTCTTTAACAAGAATGTCCGTTTGTACCCACAAATGTTTGTCTACAAAAAACTAAAAATTCAAAACAATGGTAACATCTCTTAGTAGACTTGAATGAATATTCTAATCTGAATATCAGATTTTCTATACAAAGCATTTAACCCATGAAGCTTTCCGTTCAATTCAAACCTTGTACTCAGTACTGATCAAAAAGGATTAACAGATTATTTTGTGTGAAAATTTTAACTACCTATAGTAAAATCCTGTTATATCGTCAACTCTGGGATCAAAGGAAAGTTGGCGTTATAAAGAGAATAGCGTTATATAAAAAAAGATTTGAGTGACCAAATTCTCAGATCCGTATTACAGCAAAAAGCAGGTAGTAAGCAAGCATGGTGGTTTGACTGGCGGTGGTATAACAAGGTTTTCCTGTATCAACATATTTGAAGATAAGAACTTACAGGATAATGGCTGTTGGCTCGGTTTGAGGAGTCAATCCAAACATTGAACAGGACAATCTCTCCTTGTTCCAGACAAAGGGCTGGATTGAGGATTTGGTTGGACGGTAGAGTGGTAGCAAGTAGACGACGTCTGCCAACCCCTCCACCACCACCACTGGTTAATGTCTGAAGGTCATCTGTAGTACAACAATTTATATATGTTTAATTCTAATCTTTCATGACATTGAATTCCAGAGAAGAGTACTTCTACACAATAATAACAATGATAATAAATTTAAGGAGGCTTATAATAATGTTAAAAAATCTGAAAGAGTTTGGAAAAATGATCATGAAGTATTTATTTGATTGAGCCCTATAGTTACAATACAGTGTTGGGGTCATTCCTGTGTTCTACATCAAATGGCACACAGGCGTCTAAGTATCTGAAGGCTGACATCCTGACAACAACGATTGTCAATAATAAGATACACGACTCAAGCCTTTTTACAGAGGTCAGAAAGAGAGTGATGTTTCCTTTGTGTGCTAATGTTCGATTCAAAATACTTTGCCATTGCCTTCTCTTGAAATTATAAATTTCCAAAACGGTCGTGAGTAAAACTCAAGCATCTTTTAGTGAAAAAAACTACATCAATCCAAGGGGACAACTCTTATTTTTTTCTCACTCATTATATCGTGAAATACATTCAGTTGTTATCTTATGTATTGATCATGTTTGCTGACACTAAGCATAGAAACACATCCAGGTTCAGACAAACTAGGGATCATACTGTAATAATGGTGCTATGAGTATGAGCAATGCTTTTTATTTTTGTTATCCATACCGCATAATACCGCTAAGCAGTGGTGCGACCAGCTGAACATAATGCTGGAAAAAACTCTGATCAGGTATATAAGGAAAGCAGGTGATCAGTCCACTGTACTGTATGAGCAAACAAAGTACTGTTACTCTTGTGGTAACTTCTTAGTTATGATGATGAGAACTGGGAGAACTCACCATTTTAGATATTGTCCTGGACATACTTTGACACAATTAATACTCTTAGCCTTAGTGTTTGTTGTTTGTTTGATCAAACCCCTTTTATATTGCAGAGCAGTGCTGGAGCCAGCCCTATGTTCAGTCATGAAAGGGACACAAGTTAACTGCCATAAATGCAGGCACGCGACCACCAAACACGACTGAACATAGAGTTCGAAATGCTATGGATCAAGAATTTCAGACAAGCAGGTGATCAGCCCACTGTGTCCTTAACTCTTTACTGGCATCAAGAGCATTACACTAAGCAGTATTAGGCCAATAAACAATTTACTGTAGCCCTTGTGGGTACCCTCCCAGCTATTGATAAAAATAGGGAGATTCTACCACTTTGTCCGAGACATACTTTTTTAAACATTAGCTACTCCTAGTATAAAACCAAATGGACAGGAAATGACACAGAAGAAGAAGAGAATACTTTCTTACAAAGAATATCTTGAGCAGATCCCGAGTCAGCATATACAGATCCGGAAACACCGACGTCAAAGAAGTTGATCACATACATGTTTTGGGCACCAGTTGTAGTTTCGCTCGGTCCAAAAACATCTGTTTTGGTCTGATGGAGGAAAATAAAAAAAAGTTAAAAGTTGTAAGCATTATACCCCTGGCAACACATTATAGGTCATAGGTCATGTCAAAGGTGGGACCTCCAATTTATAGTTCATCTCCAATAGGACTCGATTTCAATGGAATTCATAGGGTCACAGCCATGAAACTCAAGAAAGTTTTAAGGAAAAAATCCCAACGTCTCCGCAGGGAACCAACCCAGTAGTTTTAGCTCATGAAGTGTAAGTGTTACTGCTAAGCCATGAGCCCCCCCAAGGAGGAAAATAGAAAAAAATATCAACAAAAAGTCAAAACAACTTAGGAGCCATATTATAACGTGGCTATTTTGCCATCACAGTTTGTTTTGAATAGAAAGAGGGGAATCAACCATGGACCTTCAGTTCCAGTAAAGCAGTATTTCCAAATTTTTCCAGTACCTGACCCCTTTTAGTAGTACCAAACATACCATGACCTCCACCTTTATAAGCTTTCTGAAAACAAACTAATTCTTAATATCGCAAATACATCATTTTATAATGCAATAGATTACTCAACAAAGAGAGAGAGAGAGAGAGAGAGAGAGAGAGAGAGAGAGAGAGAGAGAGAGAGAGAGAGAGAGAGAGAGAGAGAGCGATAACAAAAAAATGTTTATCATTGTTTATCAATGTTTATAAACAAGGATAGATTTAATCATGTATCTTAATGAGAAGGATAGCTGGACCCTCCATGACCCCCAGAAAAAGGCTCATGACCCCGGGTCATAACCAGCAGTTTGGGAACCCCTGCAGTAGAGGAATGTGGGAGAAATAGAGTTCTAGTGAAAAAAACTTTGTTCTCTTGCTTCATGAATTTCTTTTACATCTTCAAAAGAGGCAGACAAGATATTATGTTAAAGAAAAACAGAGGCCGTTCTTGCTTCCTGGTATATGAACTAAGCATCTATTGTAAAATGCGTAAAAACAAGGTAGTTTTCAACAAGGCTGAAGGCTAATTAATGGTTAATTGATCAAAAAGCTTACAAATGAAGTGCTTGTTGACGTCACTGGATCATTGATGGTGACGCTGATAGTGCCATCTGATGTCAATTCCAAACTCATAGCTGGCATGGTCGTACTCTGACAGGTTACATCGCAAATTTCAGTAAAATCTGTATACAGATCACAGTCACATCTAAAACATAAGACAGGAAGAAATAAGAGTCAAGAAATAATCAAACAATTACTGGTAGTATGAGATAAAACTCGTAATTATAATTCATAAACTTATCAATATATTGTCAACAATGGTAGCAATGCCACAACTACAACTCTTCTTCTCCCACTGCTATTACTATCATTAATACTAATACCCATTGTCATTAACACCATCACCAAAACCACCACCACCACTTCAACTACTACCACCATCACCACTTCAAATATCCCCACCACCACTTCAACGACTACAACTACTACTACCATCAACTACTACTACTACTACCACCACCACTTCAACTACTGCCACTACTCCTACTTAAAACCATATTTGAAAAAAAAAAAAAAGATAAGTATTCATGAGTTTGAAAAAAAAAAGAAAAAGAATATTCAGCCCCCGTTATACTGCGATTCTTGCGTATCACATGCCTTTTGCCACGGTACAGATTATATTATTTGTTCACCCAAACCTGTCTCTTTATAACGGCAACTTTTCTTCAGTCTTAGAGTTGGCTGTATAACAAGGTTTATTGTACTGTTTTCTATGTGGAAAGAACTGGGTGATAACTGAGTAAGTGAGTGAGTGAGTGAGTGAGTGAGTGATGTGGAAACAAGATACTCACATTCCCATGTCAATATCAGGTGATCCTCCATCTGGACATCTGCCCGTACAGTCAATAGATGACGGATTCTTACACTTCCTGTCACTGGCCCATCTGCTTTCAGTTGTCGAACATGAGTCGTCAACAATCTGTTGGCAGTCTTCATCACCATTGCCATCGGTGACCAGTTTGTTGACCTCGTCATAGTAAATGTACCCTGAGTAGCACACACATTTCCCATAAGAGGGCTGATAGTATCGGTATTGGCCAATACACGAGCACTTGGCACTGCCGACTGATGCAGTGGATGAGCTACCACAAGGCCTGCAATACCTCTGGCCTTCTAAATCATTGTATGTGTCAGCAGGACAGTCATGGCATTCACTATAATCTGAGGCCAACTCCTGATTTCCATACATACCCTGTAGTAATTTTCAAAAAATATCTTTTAAAAACTGAACAAGAAACGAAACGAAATATCTTTAATAACACCTAAACATTTCTATAAAGATGAAACCCTGCTTGAAATAACATTAGTGGTGTCATAGCATATTGGTAACATTTGTGCGTTGTGTGTGGAAGGTCCTGGGTTTGAATCCTGCTGGGGAGTGAGGACTTTCTCTGGGTAATTATGTATCTGGTGCATGTGGTGGAGAGGCTTGGGTGGTAGTCAAACAGGTACAACCAGATTGGAAAGGCACTCAAAGGAAGATCCAGACTAAGAAAGTCACAGGGCCTGATAAGGGGCCCTGAGGTGGCAACCCCACCACTTATCTAGGGCACATTGGGGAAATCTCCTTGCCCAAATCAAATGGATTCAAAGTAAAAGGCATGTGCCCGACTCAAGGATGGATTACACAGTGACGAGACATGCATTGGAAAAAGACTATGAATATTGGAACATGGAATACATGATCCATCAATGAATAAAAAAGAGAGGATCTTAGCTGGAGAGGCAAAGAGGATGTCACTGAATAGCGATCAATGGCGAAAGTTTGTATATCACACATAATCCTTACACCAAAAGGTACTAAAGGTTATTGAGAAAGAAAGAAAGAAGTTGTCACCATATCATTGGCGTGTAACTATGACTGTGTATGTGAAAAACACAGACAGGTCACTTTTTAAAAAAAGGAGAAACCTTGAGATGTGAGTATGGGGTGATTTGGACCTTACAGACACATCATTTTTCTCTGATCTTTAATTAACATATTCTCACTGTCAGATCATAAACGTACAATTGAAAATTTTCTCACTGTTTACTTTCTGACTAAAAGACACGTTATCATTTTAAAAGGAAATATGTCAGCCAATCAAAATGCCTTTTTTTGCGTCATGATCTAGCCCACCTCAAATTATAATGGTTTAAATGTACATTGAATAATATGAATAATATGAAAGATGTCACTTGTACATTTAGAATCTGACAGCGAAGATGTGAAATAGCAATTGCAGATCATATTTAACCCACAACCAAAATTTGACCAAATTTGGCATTTTCATGGTTAAGTCAGACAATGACAATATCTTCTACCTAACATTTGTTGAATAAGTTTGTTTGTTTGATCGAACTTCATCAATACCCCAGAGAAGTGTTGGGGCCAATCCCATGTTCAGCCATAAAAGGCACACAAGATACCCGATATATAAAACCAGGCACCCCGACCACCAAGCATGGCTGAACACAGGGTTGTAAATCCTCTGGATCAAAGAATTTCAGACAAGCAGGTGATCAGCCCACTGTGTCCCAAACTCTTTATTAGCACCATGAGCAATATACTGGGCAGTATAAATCATAATCAAGGTCAATAAACAAATTAATGTAGCCCTTGTTGTCACCTCCTCAGGTTTATAAGAACTGGGAGAATTTGCCACTTTGGGCGGGCAATTGAATGAGAACCTGATCAATCCTTGGAGGTGAGGTGGCTGAGCAGTCCAGACAGTGGACTTCCATGAAAGAGGGTCCTGGATTCAAGTCCAGCTTCAGGCACTTTGTTTTTTCCTTGGGCAAGAAACTTTACTCCATTTACCTCCACTCAACCCAGGTGTAGAAATGGGTACCAATTCTCAAATGAGATTTGGGACAGTTCTGCGATAGACCAGCATCCTATTCACAAAGTGACAAATTATCCCTTGTCCGCTTCTCGTTACTGAAAACCGGGTTAAGCTCCGAGCCTAAAAGGCTAAAGGACATTTATTTTTCAGATCAATGTTCTTACCAGCAGTCCGGTCCGATTCACAACCACATGTCATTGGCGTTGTGACCTTAGGTAAGGCTTACCTCACTCGACTCAGGTGTAAATGAGTACCCGGCCGAGGGCAGCGAACGATCTTGTCAGAATGCTAGTGCT
>JARBEQ010309154.1:0-16821 GCA_030265355.1 Tritonia tetraquetra
TATTCCTATACCTATTTTCGTGTTATGTTTTCTGTGTTTTTTGTCTGTTAGCTGAAAGAAGGGCGTTGTGGCCCGAAACGTTCGACGTCCCTGTGCTTTGTCCCTTTTGGAAGTTCATACATTACCTTTCCCCTCTTGTTCATAAAGAACAAAGCACTTTGTAATTTGTCCCTTTTGGACTTATTCGTTTCCTTTTCCTTTCCTTCAGAACTCCAAAAAGTACTTCGCCATTTTGGTTTTCTATACGTGTTTTCACACGCGCACATCGTGAGGAGATGAGGTGACTTAGGTAGATGTCATGTACAACTAGGAAGAAGGGTAGACCGAGAAGAAGGGTAGACCGAGAAGAAGGCTACAGGCCTGGTGTTGTTGTTAAATCACTGTAGCTGTGAACTGAGAGCTCTTAAAAGCGCAATACAGGACTAATAATTTTTTCTTTCTTTCTTATCCAGTTCCCTTTTTACCATTACAGTGTAGGACTAGAACTATGAGGCTGGATTTCTGTGGATCAAGATATTAAGCCAAGCAGGTGATCAACCCACTGTGAGGACTGTATAAATGAAGATATGAAAACAGTAGGATTAGAGGAGGCTAAGGCTGAGGATAGAAAGGAGTGGAGGACAGGAAAAAGTACGCCGACCCCACTACAATTTTGAATGGGTAGACCTGTAGATGAAGAAAAAGACGTGTTTCACCAACAAAAAAACATGGCGGTCAAAGATGGATACATCATCCCTACACAAATCGTTTATCAATATGCCAACGGCACGAGACACAGGGTGTGAAGATGGCTAATGAATATTTGAATAACTATCACATCCCCCGTCACACGACGGCGTCCTAATGGTATGATGACCACCAGGCGATTCGCGGATAGAGTCGTCAATCTCATTATGACGATTAGCAGCAGTAGTAGTAGTAATAGTAGTAGCAGCAGCAGCAGTAGTAGTAGTAGTAGTAGTAGTAGCAGCAGTAGTAGTAGTAGTAGTAGTAGTAGTAGTAGTAGTAGTAGTAGTAGTAGTAGTAGTAGCAACAGTAATAGTAGCAGTAGTATAGTAGTAGTAGTAGTAGTAGGAGGAGGAGGAGTAGCAGTAGCAGCGTGTATTACATCTATAGTTGTTGTTGTTATCTTTGTTGTCGTTGTCATAAGTGACTGTAAGAATGCAAGAAATATATAAGCTAATGAAAAACAATCTGTCTTACAAATCAATATAATATTGTGGTTGAATATTCTCATTTTATATCTGGATCATTGTTTAATCCAAATAAGAGTTTACTTTTGATGTCTTTTTCACATCGGTCCACTAAACATATGTAATATCATTGATACACAATGGACATAACAATAATTGTACCTTTCCCAACTAATCAGAAAAGTCAATTCATGTCCCCACTTTCGTGTTTTGTGAAAAAGTTCTCTTCAACACAAAATCAGAGCAAGGGGGTCTGTTAGGGCGGCCACAGAAAGAATACTTATTGCTGATGCAGGGGGAAATAACAACAGAGATACATTTTTTAGGAGCTCTCCATTTTCGTGAGTTGCTCTCTGCTGGGTTTTTTTTTCCAACGACTGCAATGAGCGTTCTCTCCGTAGCCGCCTTTAGTATGGAACTAGCTCGAGTGATCATTAGGGGTCTTCGAGAGGCCAGAAAAGAGCGAGATTCGAGAATGTGCGAGATACGAACAAACACAAACACAATACAACATCAACCAACCAACAAATTATACCCCCAACAACATTTCTCCTTGTCTCAAACACCAAAGGAAAGATAACCCGACGTCTTATTTAATTGTATTCTCCCTTCTCGGTTACCGTTATCCGCTCTTATCCCCATTACATCACACCAGCCTGACAAGTGCCCGACCCTTTCTTTATTCAGGCGGGGGGGGGGGGGGGGGGGGTGATCCCCGGGGGCGAAACTATAGACATAAATAGAACCTACAGACTCATCCCGCCCCTTCCCGTTGGTTGTCCAAGATAACAAGGATAAAAAGTAGCGTTCTCCGGCCGTTTCCTGGGGATGGTCTTTAGTGTTGTTGATATCTAATCAGAGTTTTTTTGTGGGTGCTTTCTCTCAACCCATTTGTCAGCGTTGACCACTATTAGCCAAGCCCCATATTCGACACAGAACAATGTAAAAAGCTTCTATATGAAGCTGCTCTATGGATTAAAAATTCAAGGCAAGCAGATGATCGGCCCTCTGTGTCAGAATGTGAATCTAAAGGCGCTAATAAATCAATCATCTATCTTGCTTTTTTATTTTTGCACTGTCAACCAATTAATTTGATAACGTCTTTTTTTAAAATTATTGATATTTTTTGCTTCTATTTTGTCGTTATTTTGTTGTGGGTTAGTTTGGGGGTTTTTCGAGTTTGTTAAAACCTTATTTTATTTTTCTATTTCTTTCTTTTTAAAAAAATTCAAAATACAAAAATGTAAAAAGTTACCGTAAGTGTTATCAAAGAGAGAAAAGAAAGGAGCTGAATCTTCGTATAAACCAAGTTCGGATAAAGCATATGATTTGGCCGAGGTTGTGTACACGAAATAATAATACATCTGTGGAGTACGTCACTCTTCTTACCCATCCAGTAAAAGCTCTTAACCTAATGTTGGAAATGAGGTGGATCAATATATCTGACTGGTTAGTGTAAGGATATCGTTGAATGTGTTAAAAGGCCGGTGATATCATAATATGATGATGATAATGATGATAATGCTGACGATAATAATGATGGAGATGACGATGCTGAATATCATGATGCTTGTGATGATGGCGTCAATGACGGCACCGTGGATATCATAACCTCCATGACAAAAATGAAATGAATGATTCAGGCGAAAATAAATCATCATTATCGTCACTTTGCCCAACGGTTCCACACAGGGCGGCTACAGAGAGGGTGCGTGTTACTGGCAGGCAGCGTTTGCACCGTGGCCAGTTTATTGCACTGTAAGGTGTGCCTGGGCGTTATTCAAGTAATTATTCGATTCCAGTGAATACTTCCGCCCAAAAGCGAGTACTTGAGTGTCATTTGGGATTCGAGTAATGTAGAAATTGATAAGTAGTCTATGTGAATCACATTAAAACGTCTCCGTGAGATGTATATGAAACGAGTAACTACAATACTACTTAGTAACATTCATTGCAGTAGGTGTTCGGTGTTCAGTATTCATTGGTCGGTGTTCATTATTAGGTATTTACTTGACCGAGTACTTGAGTAATTCGATTCCTAACAACTACTAACCGAGTAATTGGGAAGCGAGTAATGCCCACCTCCACCGGAAGGGCGGCCTCAGAGAAAGCTTATTGCTGGCGCTGAGAAATAGAACAACGGAGAGAAACTCACGAACGATGGAGAGAAGCTGAAAACGTTGCTCTCTAATGGTATACCCAGCAATATGCGTTCTCTCTGTGCATGTAAGATTCTTGAGGCCCAGGGAGCCGCTGGTTATCACGGTTTCTGTAGGTGACAAATGATCATTTCTTTTATCCTCCTTTGGGCAGGACGTGGTTTATCACATATCATTACTTTCCTATCAGTAAAATTATTCGACTTGGATTGAATCAAGTCAGCGTATTTTTTCAAAACTTACCTTTCAAAGAGAAGTAGTCGGGGGAATGGCACTGAAGTGATAAATCAATAGATGAATTTTAAAATTGAAAAAAAATGTTACGATATTGTTTAGACACGCTGCTTTTGTCTGTTTGCTGTTGTAATATTGCCCTTGGAAGGAATGAAAAATGAAACAAAAATGAATGAGACCATGAGTTTTGTTTAATTCTATTGATTGGTTGGGCATTGTGGGTCATGTGTAATAATGACGTAGTGCGGATGGTGAAAAGGGTATCGCACTCACTCATTGACAAAGTTCATCATGCTTCGGCTCGATGCCAGCGTGTGGCTGGCACGACATGTTGTTGGGTTAACTCCTTTTCCTGTAAGCAGGATGTTCTACGTGTTATAAAGTTTAATCAATGGCGATGTGAGGGGAATGACCTGAAAGCCAGACATCCAATTAACTTACTACATTATTTTTTTACGCTCTTAGATCTATTATCGTTTTACGGGGGTCGCATGAACACGCACAATCCTCAAAAGAAGGATTATGAGCGTGAGTTATTTCTTTTTCATATTTACTATTTTAGACTTCGGAATGTCTTTGTTGTAGTTCCATTCTAGGAATTCCTCCATTGTCCTTCTCTACCATTGTTTCAACTCCTTCTCTTTGGGAGTTTCGTTCCAAACATTGCCCGAATACACAGGCCAAAAAAGACCGGCCTTAGTGGGCATTGTGTGAGGAGTAAAAGAATCGTTAAACAAGTCTATTAACCGCCTGGAGGGGTTTCTATCAAACTGGTTGACATAACGAATAATTACATGTGAATACACAGCAGGGTGTTCCATTAATGCATGCGCAATGAAAATGGGGGTTTCGGCGCACAAAGGCTTTTCCCCGGAGTGAGTATTGTTTTCCAAACCAAAAAAAAGTAAAATTGAAAAACATTTGTCGGAAAAGTTTACGAAATTGTTGGCTATGGTCGATAATTAACTTCACAAACGTCTAAGAAAAATATAAAAATCTTTTGAATTTATACGATTATACAATAATCATTTAATGTTTGAGTGAATAACATAACGTTACATATTGTCCTCTCTCAGTCCCTCTTTATGAACCTTTCGTGTAAACAATGTACAATTCACTGATATCACAAAAATAACAAACGTTTCTATTGATAAGAAAACACGAAAAGTAAAGAAAGGCGGATTTAAACAGCAACGACAAAACATTGTCGCCATGATGCTGGGAGTCATGTAACCCTTGTGGGATATGTGGGTCAATGTGGTTTTATAAACACGTGAATGGATTGATTGATTGATTGATGGATTGATTGATTGACGAAAGAGAAGTATGGGTAGATAGATGCAAAGATAGACTGGCAGACGGATAAACAGATGTATAGCTGAATAGATACATAGATGGACGCGTATAGACAGATAGATATATCAATAAATAGAACGCCCCTTTCAAAGTTCATGTCCCTACCTCAAAGGAATTTAAGATCTAGCTAGTGCCAAAATAAATTTAGAGAAGTCCCTTTTAGAGGGAAATTTTCTGATAGAGCATTTAGTCACTTTGAACCTACAGTTTGGAACTGTGCCTGAAAGTTTGAAATATATTGTAACAGACGAGGTGATCTTTTAAAAGAGGCTAACAACTTTTATCACTCGCAAATGTCTTCATAATCAATTATCCATTTTACTTGCTTTTGTCATTGTTTGTGCGATATATTTGTGTGATGTACGTTGATATATAGTTTTATTATATAATTATTATTTTTTACTTCATAATTTGTAAACATTACTTGGCACTGCCCGCTGTGATATGCGCCTTGAGCTACAAAGAATGGAATAAGGCGCTCTAGAAATAAACGTTTTTATCATTATTATAAAGGTCATATCAAAGGCGGCTCTAAAGAACTTGACGATTCCACGTGAATCTCCAGGACAGAGCCATGAAAATGCGCGCAAGGCGGGCTCGAACCTGGTTCTCCGCGTCCGAAGTCGAGTGACTTGACCACTGAGCCATATAGTGTAGATACATAGGTAGTTAGGTGGGTAGGTAGATAGATAGATAGACATACAGATATAGAGAGGTAGATAGTGTAGATATATGGATAGATAGAGAGATAGATAGAGAGATCGATAGATCGATGTAGCAATAATGAATGAAACACATGATAGATAGACAGACAGATCGAAAGATATGAATAGATAGTGTATATAGATATAAAGTGTAGATAGGCATACAGATAGAGAGATAGAAATATAGTGTTGATAGATAGATAGGTAGGTAGGTAGATAGATAGATAGGTAGATAGATAGATAGATACCGATGATGTTGAAACACTTGGGATATCGATGCTTGGATTAAATCTAGAAGATAGAATGGGGGAAATAGGTCAAATAAAGATGAATACGCTTAGGGGTGGGAGGGGGGGGGGGGAGAGAGAGAGAGATTTCCGATAATGTGTTGCCAGTCCATTATAAAAGACCCAAATTCTATTTATGGCATACAGGAAAACGGGTAAACAAACGGCGGCCACCGAAAGAACCAACTTCCAGAATAACATAGGGCCAAAAGGTGTATAAAAAAGGACCTAGACTAACAACTCCATACATAATGAATCGTATTGCCTTTTAGGTTTCGGCACCATCCTGTAAGCGTGTGGCCAAATAGTTTGTCTTATATTAAAAGCCTGCCATATCATTGAGAGGGGTTGAACAAGAGACACTTTCGCTTGATAACTATCTATACGGTTGGCCTTCGTTTGAACCAACCGATAACGATGTGTGTTTGATGTTCCCGTGTTTGAAAACCGATGCATTGATCAAATTGGCGGTACCAGAGGCGGAGGCAATTCCCCTTTGTAATTACTTTGGTTTCGCTTTTCGTAAGCAACGGTTGCTCACTTCAAAATTGCGTCATATCAATTAGCTTCACTGTTCGACTTGCAAAGTTGGAATCGCAATTATCAAGCAGTCAAGGTATATATCATTACTTGTTTAACAATCAAAATTCATCTTAGTTAATTCTATAATGCGAGTTACCGATGTTGACAACTAATTTCAAATCTCGAATCGAGAGATCGGAGAAACTACTCATAGGTGCTATAGGATAGCAAATGTCGTTTCCAGTAGAACACACACGTTAGATACACACCTCTTTGCCAATAGTAATAATGGTTGTCTAGCAAAGGCTTGCCCTAGTTAGCTACAAACTCGGACGCAAAAATGGCAAAAGACATTTTCTGATTGGTTGAATATTTTTTTTTTCCTAATAGCGACCACGGTAACGGAAATTATGGTGATAAGGTGTTTGGAATTTACCAAGACAACAGGTTGCGTTAATCACTTAACGGAACGCCTCTCAAAGCGTGCTTTTGCCCCGTTAAGGAATCTTTCGTGTAGTTTTGTTGCACTAAAACCTATTCCATATATACCACATTATTAAGAGGTGATTGAATAGTGTGCCAGGGTATGAATTGGAAGAGTTAGAGCGGCCACAGAAATAACGTATGTTGCTGACACTGAGCGAAAAAGGAACATTCATGGACAACGGAGAGCACCGAAATAGGGCGTATGGATAGATAAATAGAGAGATAGACGGATTGATCGAAGATAGACATTACTTTAGGTGGACAAACAAAACTTCCTTCTTATTATAAGGGATACAACAACACAAAAAAACGTAGACTAGACTATTCATTATTTCGTTCATTTGTGTGCAGGCTGACAGTTTGAAGGGTTTCTTGGATAATATGATATCCTAAGGCTGTAATCGCATAAATACAGATCATTAGTGGGGAAAACACAGGGCTGCAATTTTTACATTTCTCTGTATCTGCCTGCCGCCTCCTTGCTTACCCCCCTTGTTTCTTTTTACTTTGTAGTTTGTCTTCAATTTTGTTTTTAAAATGTCATTTTTCAAAAGAAGAAGAGCTCTCCACAGCATGAATTCCGAGGACCGGAATCCATTTTGGACTGCGGCAGCGCTCTTTGCGGTCAAATAAATGACTCTAGGACGCCCGACAACCGGAAATAGTGTCCCAGAAAGAGGCGAGTGCCAAAAGGAGGTAAAAAACCCTGCGCATGACAGACGGAACGAGCGAATGGAAGAAGGAGACGGATCATTAGTGCCTATACATCCCGATTTTGGAACCATAAGAATGACAACATGGATTTTCAAAGGAAAAGAAATTCTTCTGAAGAGCATATTATTATTTTAATCAAAGGATATTACCGTGATGCATTATTTCGGGGATACGTATTGCAACGAAAATCTTGATTACGTATTCAGACTTCCCATTTATTGCCAATGTATATTTACATAGATCCAAGTCCTGGGTATCATTACAAAGACCAAAATCATGGGTATCACTACATATACCCAAGTCACGGGTATCATGACATAGAACCAAGTCATGTATATCACTACATATACCCAAGTCATGGATATCACTACATATACCCAAGTCATGGGTATCACTACATATACCCAAGTCATGGGCATCATTAAATATACCAAAATCATGGGTACCACTACATAGACCCAAGTCATGGATATCACTACATATACCCAAGTCATGGGTATCATGACATGTACCCAAGTCATGGATATCACTACATATACCCAAGTCATGGATATCACTACATAAACATAAGTCATGGGTATCATGACATAGACGACAGGGACTTATTTCCATAAGGGATCGGGGATCCTCAGGGTCAGAGGCATAAAAACTCAGTGTAAGTCCAAATGAAAAATTCCCACGTCGACATCGGGGTTCAAACACAGAGCCGTCTGTGCATAAAACAAAACGTTACTGCTACGCTATGACGCCTCCATTTGTGTTGTCATGAACGCGTGTAGTAATTGTGTACAAACAAATGAATTGGTTTGATTTGACAAGAGGTACAAGATAAAAGATACATAGCTAGCAACGTTTGAATATATTCTTTTCAAAACAAGTGTATTTATCTTTCATCTCCAAATACACTTTTTATTCCATTTCTGTGGGCGGCGGTTGTAAACTTCTTTTTTCAGATTTATTCAAAGGAACAATGACGTCTTGAGGTTTTTGGACAGCAAACCTAATGGACGTTCTGTCGTGAAGAGGACCAGCCATAGACTGCGAAGTCATTTCCGGCGGAATCGTAAAAAGAGAATCGGACATTGACAAGAATATCCGGACACGCAGTATAGAGAACCGAGGACCAGACGGCCGTGCGGTATTTTCCGTTTATTTCTGTGTGAAAATTGCATCAACGCTTCTGCTTTTGAATTTTTTTTTAAACCGTCGGTTGTTCGTTTACCTATCATACCAATGGTTCGCACAGTCTGAATAGTTAGTGTTTATTCGCACTTTTGCTTCAAAGTTAAAATAATAACTTATACGTCCTTTTCGATATAAATGTAAGGTTAGAATAACATTATCGTCTGTGTTTATCTTCTTCTTCTACAGGTCTACCCGCACAATTGGTGGGGTCGCCGATACGTGTTCCTGTTCTCCATTCCCTTCTACCCTCAGCAATAGCCTCCTCTAATCCTCAGTCCTGTAGCCTTCTTCTTGGTCTACACTTCTTCCTAGTTCGAAATGACATCTCTCTGACTCTTCTCCCTTCATAACGTTCATCTCTCCTCAATATTTTTTAGAAAAAAAATATAGAGGGGGTCGTTGTAGCCCAACGGTACGGCGTCCGCCCCGTAATCGGAACGACGCGGGTTCGAATACTACCTGCTGAGATATGTTTCGCCGTGTCCTTCAGCAAAACACTTCACCCTAGCTCACGGGGCGCTGCATTGCGGCGATCCATCAATGGTGGGGGGGGGGGGGTGAATGAGAGGTCACAGGTTGTAACTGTTGTATTTCCATGATTATATATTGTAATGTTATGTAATATATCTAATGTAATGTGTAATGTATTTATGATCGATTAAGATTGATTTATATTAAGTCCGCCATTGTAAAACTACACATGGGTCGAGTGAGGCAAACGGAGTAAAGTTTATATCAAGCAAGGTGGGAGATCTGAAAGTTATGTAGGGAGAAGAGTTGGAGAGATGTCAAATCATTTGTAACTAGGAAGAAGGGTAGACCAAGAGACGGCTACAGCGTAAATGAAGATATATGAAATCAGTAGGATTAGAGGAGGATATGGCTTGGGATAGAATGAAACGGATAACAGAAACACATGCGACCTCACACAATAGTATGGGATAGACCTGTAGAGGAAGAAGAAGATTCAGCAAAAGAGAGAGGCAAAATTTCGGAAATATTGATTACTTAACCGATAGGTCTGTTCGCCAAATAAATTATCTTTTTTTTCCTAACACAATGATGTTTACACCTTGGTACAAGAAAGAACCATTTAGATTCTGGCAATGATCCACAACCTGGTTATAATTAATATTTACATTCAGAATTATTAACAAAGGGGTAATATCATTATATTAGAACATTCTGGAAATTTTCAAATATTCAACGCAGCGGAGCAATATTATAATAAAGTGTGACAAATAAACACAATGGACGTGGGGTAGGGGGATCTACCAAAGGGGCATTGTTGACTTCATGGAATCGATTACTGTAGCTGCCACATCCATATTGTGTATTCAGTATTTATATATTATCTTCGATCTCCAGCTTTTAAAAAAGTTTAAAGTTATGAGTTACACGCCCTTGGCAACACATTATATGTCATATCAAAGGCGGCACCTCCGAATTATAGTCCGTATCCGAGAGGACTTGATTCCAACAGATTCCACAGGGTCAGAGCCATGAAACTTGAGAAAGTTCAAAGGAAAAAATCCCAACGTCTCCGCCGGGATTCGAATCCAGTACCTTCTGCTCATGAGGTGAAAGCGTTACCGCTAAGCCACGAAGCCCCCCCCCCCCCCCCCCCCCCCCCCCCCAAACCCCAGCTTCCGACTTATTCATACCATCTAAAGAAAGAGACAAAGGGGCGATATTATATATATACTATACAATAGTCTGAAAGTTTTCAAATAGTCAGGATTAAGAAAACAAAAGATAAATGTTTTTGGTGGTTTTCTTTGATATTAAAGCCGATAGAAAATATTTTCAATGTTTGATTTTGAGGTTAGATTATTTTTCTAAACGGAGCAGTGGTGTCAGTCTCCTTTTTTGCCTCCGACTGTTGTTCACAGTCTAATTCCGGAAGACATTGTGAAATGGAACATTTTCCTGTTGTTCACAGTCTAATTCCAGAAGACATTGTGAAATGGAACATTTTTTGGAGTTCGTAAGAGAACGGGTCTTTACACAAAATGGGAACTGATAGTAATGGCCCGAAAATACCCTTTTTGTGAATAATGGAAAATAGATTTTGCGTCGGTCCTGGACTAAAAAAAAATTCATCAATATTGTCATGACAAGGGATTTGTCGTATCGGATTTTGAAAGAGTTGTTGGTACCAGAACATTGCATTAACATAACGTGTTAACTGAGAGCCGTGGGTCCAATAGAGAGAGACCATCATGATAAATTGATTTGTTTGGATTGTTTGCGGGGAGGGAGGGTGGGGGTTGGACCTACTTATCCTCAAATGGTGCAGACAGAGTCTGTACATATCCCAACTTCATAGCATGACAATACACAGGGTCTGAACATGCTATAGATCTAAAATATTTTAGACAAGAAGGTGATGAGAGTGCATTCGAATCATGCAGGTACTCCCTATATCATATAAGCATGGCGTCGCATCGGTGGCGTTTTAGTTCTCCCCGCCTCGCGTGTCAGTGTGACCCAGTTATCGGGGGTCAACCACGTCGTATAGGTAGCTGTGTCGGTTTGCGTTATTTTCAATTAACTGCTGATATGTTGTATGGTCGCGCAAAGTCACTAATTACTTTATGGGACTGGTTTTGTCAACACTTTTAAGAGCAACGTTTCTTTCATCAAATGTCAAATAATGAAGAAAAAGGCATGCATAGCATAATCACAATAAACGTTCAAATATAGGGCTTTTTAAGCCATTTGATTACACCCAAAATGCAATCTATAATATTAATTTCTCAAACATCACCCTTGATAAATTTTCAAACTGATATCATTTAAAAGAGGAATATGTGTGTGAAATAACACAGCAGGTCCCGTGGTAAATTCAACTTGCGTTTAGTCATGACTTGAATTTTCCCATGTCAAAGTGATGAACCCTGCCTCTTAAAAACCCTGTTAAGGCTATCAACGGGTTGGATAGGATGTATGACAATTAATGATCGTCTTCATCACATTCTTCTCTTCTGTTGGAATCATATTCAGTCTAGTAACGACTCCTTTCTGCTATGGTGAGCTAACGCACTCGTTTCCAAATCGGTAGGTCAACTGTTCGAATCCAGCCGGGTCATAGAGTTAAAGGGTTGGGTTTTTTTATTCCAACAACCAGGAGACCCAACTTTTGATACGATCTTCAGTTGTCATAATAGACAAAACACTAATAAGGCCATTTTAAGCGTAATTGGTAAGTGGATTTAAGAATTGATTGTCTTATTACCGTAGCCATTGAGCAGAAAATACAGATTGTTCACTTTCAAATTGTGGCAAGTCTGCACAATTCCACAACACTTTACAAATAAATTTGTCACAAATTACTTCCCCATGACTTGAGAATGGTTTTAACATGATACTAAAGACCAAAAACACTGGCTTCGAAGGATGTAATTACTGATGTAATCTATAGGGGAACTTTTGACTACTTAATTTTTTTAATAAACCACTGAAAATTGAAACTTGGGTCACAAGCTTCAGAATAAGCCTAATAAAACAGTTTAAAATCTCGATTATGAATAAACGCAGAAACATCAAATTTTGTACACTCTATGGCAAAGGCATTGAGGATTATGGTGAGATAAAAACATTACGGCGGGCTATATTGATTCTGCTGGTATTTAATGACAAAGAGGCTTGATTTCTGACATGTTTTGTCTCGGCGGAGTCAGGAACTATCAAGTCAATTAACCCCTGGTGACCCCGTGCGCAGGTAGCTGTCAGCGGTAATCAATGGGCTTGCGGTCGCTTATCTAAAATACCGTTTTCGAGGCGAAATGCGACGCCCTGTAACGTCAATGAACGTTATAGCATGATATACTCTTGGGACAAGTTGCTATATCGTTCAATAACCGTTCCACTAAAAAAAAAAAAAAAGCTTAAAGTTTTACCTTTTCTTTAACACAGAAAGGACATGTCAAAGACCTATATTATTCCACACGAATCTTCAGGCAAAGCCATCAAAGCCTCACATAGTCCAGATTTATTTTTGTTTAAAGAAGGCGGGACTAGAAACAGGACCTCCGCATCCCGAGGCAAACCTTTTTTACTACAGGCAAATAATAGAATGAGGCAGTTAAATACCGGATACGTGTATTATATAAACCGGAAGCGTGTGGTATGTGGAAATACTGCACAGCTGCTAATAAAATGGGAGAAAGAAATTACGCACTCAATATTTGGACAGAAAATAAATATGTGGGTAGATTTCCAATTCCAGCTACATCTCTATACCAACTTTGTTTTTCTCGAAGCTTAAAATAGGCCTACTTTTTTATGGTCCTCTCACTCTCAGTTTACTTTATTGTAATGTACCGTGCGGGAAAATCTGAATAGCAGACATATTAATTTGTTCTCGCCACCTGAGGTACTTATTCCATTACGTTGGTGTCTCCCCTCTGGGCAGGACGCGCGTATGTAGGACATTGTGCTTGGGTTATATTTAGACCCAGGGGTCTATGAATAAACAAGACAAAGGACAAAACAGAATATCCGGCTGATATTGAGTCAAATAGAGATATCGAATGTGTGTGTGTGCAATTGATGATGAAATAACAGGTATTGACCAAAAAAAAAATGACCATTTATATTGTGAGCACTGGTGATGAAAAAGTACAAGATAAGTATGATTATGTTAGTGGACTTATCAAGTCACAACGCGTGTCCACAATCTATTCTACCGACAAGATTCCGACAGAGACCTAACAAATGACTGCTACATAATCTGTATTTCTGTTATAGCCGAAATAGACCTAAACATCACTGCTACATAATCTGCATTTCTGTTATAGCCGAAATAGACCTAAAAAATGACTGCTACATAATCTGCATTTCTGTTATAGCCGGCATAGACCTAAAAAATCACTGCTACATAATCTGCATTTGTTATAACCGACTGAAACGGGGCCCAAAACTAAAACACTGCTTGGTGAATATGGAGTATGGATAACAAAACGTTACAAAGACCTTTTTATGCGTTTTCCCTTTGTTCTCATCACCGATCTCATATCAAATGCAAATAAAAACAATTTTCTGAATTGCGCAAATCATTAAATTCATTAGTTTAGCGATAATCAAAACACTTCAGGCCTAATGAATTGTCTGTCCTGGACATTTTAAACATCATTCTATAATAACTTTCTTACAAAGTTGTCACTTGACACTGCTCAATCATTCATGTTTTGCATTTCAATACGCTTGGGGGGATATGCAAGCTATTATCATTCTTGTGTTTTTTCTTCTATCTGTCTTTCATTAATAATGCATTTCATTAACATTTGACTCCGCTCTGCTGCCCACTTTTCTTTATTGAATTTCTTAAGCTTTCATTTTTCCTCTTCTCGTGCATTCATAATGCTCTTCAATCTCTCCCTTTGACCTCGTAATGTCACCGCGTCTTTCGTTCACAGCAAGGCGAATGACATTTTTTCGTTTACATTCGCATATATTTTTCTGTTAACGCTGTTTATCTTTCATTAAATGTTTGTTTGCTGCGTATTTGCCTAGGTTTCTTTTTAACAACTTCAATATCAACCTTTCACTATGTTTGGGGCATTGTATCAAGGTCAGTGAGATATTTTTTAGATGCCGTACAATAAAGAGAATCAATAAAAGGGAATCTACTCCTATGTTATCTGGGATGACGTGGGGCCCATGTGAATTAGCTCTCATCCCTGCAACATATGCACAGGAAGTACGTAATGTAAGGATTTTTTTGCCACTTCCGTTTACTCAAACGTACGAATCGTTTTCGCACTACAAAGAGAAAATAAATCTAAGTAGACAAGACTGTCTTCCAGTGTCTCTCAAGACACTGAGTACACGTGACTCACGTGACTAGATCCGCGATCACTCAATGGTTCTTTTCTTTCACGTGACCCGGTGATGATGACAAAATGACTTGAAAGCCTTAATTATTTTTGTATTTCAGTTTGTTTGCTTTCAAAAAAATATTTTTTACCTGCGCTTGTAAAATACTTCAACATGCATTCGTATAAACCCATTGCCTAATGCCTCCCTGGACAAATAATAAATCTCGTCACTTTTAAAGGGATTTCGAATTCCTCGACACGACATCTATTGATTAAAATCGTTCTAACATCTTTCCTTTGTTCTCTGCTCTCATGACAGACGGTGCAAAACTCAATCAAACGCCTTTGATCAAAAGTGCATATAAAATAATTAGTTGAAAACACTTGAAAAAAAACAACAACAAAAAACACTAGAAAACAGCAAGGCGAGGAAAAGAATTATGAAAATTGTCACATGAAACTTTAGGTCTATTTGTGGAAAAGAAATTAGAGTTAAATGAAGAGATGAAAAAGTAGAGGATAGAAATATTAGGGATTACAGAAACTTGTTTGTTTGGGGTTTGGGGGGGGGTGGGATTTGGGGTATTTTTTGGCGATGTTATGGGACCTTATACTCTCATTTTCCCACATAAAACAAAATGATGTCGTATGAAAATGACTTAGTTGTCCCCCTTTACTTAAACATTGGACACAAAGTTCGACACAAGAGGTATGCCTCGATAACGATATATGTCGCAAAAAAAAATGGAGGTCAACAGATGATGTAGACCAAAAGTTGGAAATATGAAAGGAAAAAAATGGGTCAGCCTAAATAACTTTGAAATGTTTGATCATTGATACCTCACGAAGCGGGAGTACTGCAGTAGAGAAGGGACAACAAAGCCGTCATTGGAACCTTACATTCTACATCAAATAAACGTTGAATATAATTCCTGTTGAATACGATATCATAGGTTGAGCACTTTCATTTCGCATCTTATCCAGATATTTCCTACTACGAGTTTAACGTCTGAAGGAATATTTATCTTTATCGTAAACTGAAAACAGAGCATGATTTGTATCAACTGATCTGAAGCCTTTGATACTTTTCATGCCTATATCATTCGTAGGTATTACGTTTTTAGTATTCGTCTATGTTAGGATTGTTGAATTATCTTTCGCAATCTTTTGCTTTCATGATTCAGAAAAAAAGAAAAAAAAAACCCGGCGCTCATAAAATCATCGTTGGACCAAGTATTTATGAACATATTACAAGCGGTAAAGAAACAAAATAGTAACATCTCAAATCCAAATAGAGCAACGCGTGAAATCTTATTGGAAACCATCGATTGTCGGTCTGGGAGTGGTAGAGAAGAATGGGCTGGCCGTGTCTCTAATTCACTTCTCATTTCCGGAAATCACAAACGTGACTCCTCGCCCCGTCCCAGGCGACGAGGAATGGACCGGCACGTCCCCTAACGACCTCCCGACCCCCCTTCTACCCCCTATGATAAAGGGAGGCAATTGCGTTTTATGCCGTCGTGGGTGATGACGACGTTGTTGATGTTGTCGACAATGATGATGATTATGCTGTTGTTATTATTGTTTGCGGTGGTCATTTGCTCGATGTTCTGGATCATGACGGACGTGCTGATCACAATGATTCTAAGAATGACGACGAGGATGATGATGGTGATGATGATTATGTTGATGAGAAATACAAATAATATAAATATTATAAGTATTATCCTCGTCATCATCACCAACATGATCATCATTTTAATACGTTTCATGTTATAATTATCATGACGGCTATTATCATAATGATCATTATTATTATTATTACTATTATCATCGTTATCATCACCATCCTCGTTATCATTAGTCGACAATGCTGAGTATGAGGATGTTGGTTTCAGCAATGGGAATGATATTGCTGTTAAAGATACATCGGTGACGACAATGTGACGAAAAGGAGACGTATAACCAACTGGCAATACATGCAATGAAAACCAAACAGATAATGTTAAGACAAACGTAAAATCTGTTCTCATGCAGAAACTTAAAGACTCACAGTTACCACAGCAAAGAAACTTATATATATGTGTGTGTGTGTGTGTGCGTGTGTGTGTGTGAGAGAGAGAGAGAGAGAGAGAGAGAGAGAGAGAGAGAGAGAGAGA